>VOCO01038053.1:0-13255 GCA_007922225.1 Emydura subglobosa
CAAGGGAGCCGGCGGACGCTGCCCAGAGGAACTCTGCCCGGAGCCGTGAACACACAAGGGACCGGAAGTAGGCCCCACAGTCGCAGAGCACCCCCCCGGCCAACCTCCTCTCCCTGGTCTTGTAGATGGCCAGTTTGGCCAGGGCTAGGAGGAGGTTGACCAGGAGGTCCCGCGACTTTGTGGGGCCACGGATAGGGTGTGTGTAAATAAACAGGTGCGGGGAGAAGTGCAGCCAGAACCTCAACAAGAGGTTCTGGAGGAGCCGGAACAGGGGCTGCAGCCTGGCGCACTCCAGGTAGACGTGCGCCAGGGTCTCCCTCACGCCGCAGTAAGGGCAGGTGTCGGGATGAGGGGTGAACCGCGCCAAGTACACGCCCGTGCTCACGGCCCCGTGAAGGAGCCGCCAACTAATGTCCCCGGTGGGTCGCGGAGTCAAGGTGGAATAAAGACTGGCCCACCGGGGGTCCTCGCCCTCCGCAGATGGTAGCAGGTCCCGCCACTTGGTGTCAGGGCGGGACACGAGGGCGAGGAAGTGAATGGTGTGGAGCACGAGCGTGTACAGATGGTCCCTGGGCGCGGTTCGAAAAAGAACCGGCTGCAACTCGTGCAGCCGGCTCGGGGCGTAGGGGGAGGGGGGCCGGGGGGGGTCACGGGGCCGGGGCCCGATGGAAAGCACCGGAGGGCTAGGAGAGGGGGGGGGCGGGGGCCGCCCTCTCGCAGGACCCGCTCGAGGTAAACCCGAGCAGCAGGGAGCAAGGCTGCCTTCACCTCCTGGAGTAGGCGCCGGGGGGTGCGAAGGGTGGAGAGCCCCATGCGCCGAGCCAGCGCCTGGGGATCCACCCAGTCCCCCCGGGCGTAGTCCAGGAGGTCTCCGATCTTGGTGGCGCCCGCCAGGACCAACCTCCGTCGCACCGAGGGGGTCTCCGCCACCCGCACACGAAGATGGGGGTTGTGTAGCAGGGGCTCCGCGAGGAGATCCTCCCCCTCGGGGACCAAAGGGGACCTGGAGGCAGAGACCAGCCTCCAGGTCCGGAGGAGGTCCTGGTAGAAGACCGGCAGCTCGGAGAGGTCTCGCGGAAGACCCCTCGGGTGGAGAAAAAAGAGCTGCCGGTCGTATCGGAGCCCTCGGAGGCGGCGGAGGAAGGCGTGCGCCAAGTGGCTCCACGCCGGACTACCTGCACCATAAAGGAGTCTCTGCAGGGCCTGGAGGCGGAAGGTATGGACCTGGCTGCGGATGCAGCACAGGCCCTGCCCCCCGTCCTCCAGGGGAAGACTCAGGATCCCTGCAGAGACCCAGTGCAGTCCTGGCCAAAAGAACTCCAGAACTAGCTTCTGGAGGTAGGCCAGGAAACTCGGGGTCGGGACCAGGGTGTTGAGCCGGTGCCAGAGCATGGACAGGACCAGCTGGTTGAGCACCAGCGCCCTCCCCCGGAGGGAAAGGCACCGGAGCAGTCCTGTCCATCTCCGCAGCCGCTCAGACACCCTGCCCTCCAAATCCTGCCAGTTCTCCGCCGGGGAGGGATGGGTGGCGGAGAGGTAAACGCCCAGATAGAGCAGCGGACCCGCGCTCCACCGGATGGCTTGAAGCGCGGGTGGGAGGGAGCTCGCCCACCGCCCCGCCCCTACCATCAGGCCAGAGCTCTTGGCCCAGTTGACCCGGGCGGAGGAGGCCGCCGAATAGACGGCCAGGCAAGCCTCCAACCGCACCAGGTCGCCCGGGTCCTGGACCACGAGGAGCACGTCGTCGGCGTACGCTGACAAGACCAGCCTCAGCGCTGGCTCACGGAGCACCAAACCTGTCATCCTCCGACGGAGGAGACAGAGGAAGGGCTCAATGGCCAGGGCGTACAGCTGGCCCGACAGTGGACAGCCTTGGCGCACTCCACGCCCGAAGCTGACCGGTTCGGTCAGGGTCCAGTTGAGCTTGACCAAACACTCCGCGGAGGCGTACAGCACCCGGAGAAAGCCCACAAAGCGGGGCCCGAAGCCGAACGCCCGCAGGGTGCCCAGGAGATACCCGTGGTCCATCCGGTCGAACGCCTTCTCCTGGTCCAGGGACAGGAGGGCGAACGACAGACCGTCCCTACACCCGAGCTCCAGGAGATCCCGGACCAGATACAAGTTGTCAAAAATGGTCCGGCCCGGGACGGTGTAGGTCTGGTCGGGATGGACCACGTCCTGCAGCACGGACCCCAGCCGCAGCGAGATGGCCTTGGCTATGATCTTATAGTCCGTGCTGAGGAGCGAGACGGGACGCCAATTCCGAAGGTCACGGAGGTCCCCCTTCTTAGGCAGCAGAGCGAGCACGGCCCGCCTGCACGAAAGGGGGAGCGCTCCGCCGCCCTCGGACTCGGCCCAGACGATGGCGAGGTCCGGGCCGAGGACGTCCCAGAACGCGCGGTAGAACTCCACGGTCAGCCCGTCCATGCCCGGAGATTTATTGGTGGGCATGAGACGGAGGGCCGCCGAGAACTCGGCCAGAGTGAGAGGTAACTCCAGCCGGTCCCGGTTGCCCACGCCGACCGTGGGGAGTTCGTTCCAGAGGACCCTGTGGGCGGCGGTGTCGGTCGGATCCGGGGAGAAGAGGTCAGCGTAGAAGGCCCTGGCCCTGCCACGCATCTCCACCGGATCCGTGAGGGGGGCGCCGTCGGCCGCCAAAAGGCAGATGACGTGCTTCCGGGCCCCCCTCCGTTTCTCCAGGGCATAGAAGAAGCGGGAGCCGCGGTCCATCTCCCGGAGGAGACGGATGCGGGATCGAACAAAGGCACCCCGAGCCCGGAGGTCTTCGAGGGCCCGGAGCTCCTCCCGCTTCTCCCGGCACGCTCCGCAGAGGGACGGATCACAGGGGTCGGCGGCCAGACGCCTCTCCAGCTCCAAAACCTCCCGCTCCAGCTGCTCTATCCCCGCATCCCTCCGCCGGCTGGCCCCCCGAGTGTAGTCACGGCAGAAGAGCCGGGCACGCACCTTCCCCACGTCCCACCAGCGCCGCGCCGAGGGAAAGGCGCGCCTCTGCTCCCGCCAGGCCAGCCAGAACTCCCGGAAGGACGCCACGAAGCCCACGTCCTCCAGCAGGCTGTTGTTGAAATGCCAGTAGGCCGGCCCCGGCCTCTCCCCGGTGAGAGAGGCCGTCACGGACACCAGATGGTGATCCGAGAAGGGGGCCGGCCGTACGCTGGAGGAGTGGGCCCGGGAAAGATGGTGGCGAGAAACATAAATGCGGTCCAACCGGGAGTGGCGCGACCGATCTTCCCCCACCCGGACGAAGGTGAAGGTGACGACGTCGTCCGGGTGGTGGTCGCGCCAGACGTCCACCAGGGAGTGATGGTCTATGATCTCCCGGAGGACGTCTGCGGCGGCCGGGCACTGCTCGGTCCCCGTGCGGTCCCGTTCCTCGAGGGTGGTGTTGAAGTCCCCGCCCAGGACCAGGCACTCGTGAGGATCCAAGGTGCCGAGGAAGGCGGACGCCCGCTGGAAGAACCGCACCCTCTCCGAGCCCGATGTCGGGGCATAGGCGTTGACTAAATTCAACGCCAGCCCCTCCATACGGACCCGGAGGTGCAGCAGGCGACCCGGCACGACCTCGGCAACCCCCAGCACCTCGGGCTGTAGGTCGGGGGAGAACAGGGTGGCCACTCCGCCCGCGCGGGCGGAGAGATGACTAAAGAACACCCCGTCCCCCCACTCCAGCCGCCAAGCAGCCTCGGCGGCCGGATCCGTATGGGTCTCCTGCAGGAACACCACCGAGTACCCCCCCTCCCGCAGGAAGGAGAGTACTTGGGTCCTGCGGAGACCCATCCTACAGCCCCTGGTGTTCAAAGTGGCGAAGACCGTTGGGGCCATGAGGAGGGCTGGGGAGGATCCTCACTGGCAGGAACGCTGGCAGGCCCCGTCAGGTCCCCCAGCAATCCGTGGCCGACCCCAAAAGCCAGAAGGGAGGCACGGAAGCTGAGGGCCCGGCGGTAGGAGGCAGCGTCCCGCCGCCCGGTCCCCTTCCCCTCTCTCAAGATAGCCCTCACGGCCTGGAGGACGAGATGGAAATCCCCCCAGCGCTGCAGGGCGAGCTGCACCCGGTTCCTGGCCCCACGACAGTTGGCCAGGAAGGTCCGCAGCTCAGCCCGCAGCGCCGTGGGGGCCGGGGTAGAGGACCCCGGACCGTCCTCCGGCCCGGGCCCCGCAGCGGCCCCGTGGCCGACAGAGACGGGCAGACAGGGGGCGGAGCCCCGGCGCAGCGCCGATGGCACGGGCGCCGCGCCGCCCGCCTCGACCCCCGGCACAAGGAGCGGCGGCAGAGGGAAGACAGCAGCCCCAGATGGAAGGGAAGACTCAAATCCCGCCCCCTGGGAGTCGGCAGATGGCAAGGGGAATGGCACGACCCCAGGGGCGGGAACAAACTGGGAACTGGGCAGGGGAGGGACAGGGACAAAATCAGGGGCGGGAACGGAGTCAGGGCCGGGGGTGGGATCAGGGGCAGAGGCGGGGCCAGGGTGAGGATCAACGGCCCCAGGGGCAGCCCCGCCAGGAGAGGACTCCTCCGTGCCCAGCGCAGGGGTCAGGGGCGTAGGATCAGAAAGGGGGCCCTCAGCGACACTCGGCCCGGGCGCCAGGACAAGCTCGGCGCCCACGGCCCCCGCAACAGACAGGGGGCGGCTCAGGGCGGGGCCCTCAGAAGGGGAGAGAGACAGCTGCCCTGCCTCGGACGCCCCGGGGCCCGGCTGCTCGGCGCTGGCCGTCGCCTCGAGAGGCCCGGCGGCTGCCGATGGAAGGCCGACCACAGCCAGGCATTCGGGGGCATCAGATGATGGCAACTCGAGGGCAGGGACAGCTGTCTGGAAGGGAGGAGAGGGAGGGAGGGGGAGGGCCGGCAGGAGACCGCCGAGACCGAGGCCCGGTGGCAGCGGGTCGTCCTCCCCCTGGGTGACCGGGGTCAGACCCAGGGCCTCAATCTCGGCAAAGATGGAACCATAGTCCCCCTCCGCCACCCCGAGTGCCGCCGGATCGACGACAGGGGACGAGGGGGGCAGGGGGGCTGAGACAGCGCCCTCCGCGGCTCCCGCAGGGAGGGGGGCGAAGGGGGCCTCCAGGGCGGGGGCGGAGCTACTCCGCAGTGCTGCTGCAACGGCCTCCTCGACCGGCGGCACCTGTGGGGTGCCGTCGGGGGGCGCAGCCGAAGGCTCGGCGGCAGTGGCCCCCTTCCGGGACTTCCGGGGGGCTTCCTCCCCGTCCGAGTGAGCGGGGAGGTGCCGAGCCTTCTTTCGCTTGCCGCGCTTCTCCCCGACAAGCACCCAGCCCTCCAGAGTGGTGACGGAGGGCGGGCCCGCAGGGCCGGGCGGCAAGGGAGGTGAAATCAAGGGTCCAAGGGGCGGGGACAGGGCAGCGAGGGGTTGGGGAACCTCCCCCTGGGGCGAGCCCTCTCCCAAGCCCGGAGCCAGCCCGGGCGCCCTCTCCCCCACGGACCCCGTCCCAGAACTCACTGCGGGGGCGACGGGGTCCGGCCGCTCACCGGGGCACAACGGGGGGGCCACCCCCGCGTCCCGAGCGGAGATGGACGAAGGAGGAGGAGGGGCAGCCACGGGCGCCGAGCGGCCAGGGCTGCTGGCGGTGGTAGGGCCGGGGCCCACCGGGGCCTCGGGCGGCCCAGGCGCTCCTCCGTGCCGGGCCAAGGGGCAATCCCTCCGGACGTGCCCCATCGCCCGGCAGAGGAAGCACCGGGCCTCCCCCGAGGAATAATGCACCCGGTAGTGGGCCCCCTGATGGGGCACCAGAAAGGACCCCTCGAGGACCCCCCCGTCACGCGCCACCGCCGGCGGCAGCTGTAGTTGAACCTGCCGGCGGAAGGACAGGACGTGACGGAGGGCGGGGTCCTTGCAGCCCAGCGGGAGAGGGCTGAGGACCGAGATGGGCTTCCCCAGGGTGGAGAGGAAGGGAAGCAGGGCAGCGTTGGGGAGGAAGGGTGGGACGGAGGTCAGAACCAGCCGGACGCCCAGGTCCTCCAAAGGTTCGAGGGGGACGTAGACGCCCCCCACCGCCAGGCCCCTCTCGACCGCCTCCTGGGCGGCGGCCTCCGACGCCAGGAAGAAAACGACCTTCCCGTACATCTTGGAGGCCGCCACGATGGCCGAGGGCCCCACCACCCGCGCCAACGCCCGCACATAGGTCTCGATGTGGGGCGAGGCGGGGACCAGGAGGCAGCGGACGCCATGCTTCCTGGTCAGGGTGGAGAAGGGGCCCCGGCCACCAGAGATGGAACTAGAGGAGGCGGCGGGGGCAGATGACGAGGCGGCGGCTGGACGGGGGGCAGCTACCTGGGCGTACGCTCTGGGAAGGGGAGCAGAAGCACCCCCAGAGCTGGTGGAGGGGGCGGCAGGGGAGGGGAGAGCCGCGGCCGATGGTGGGGCCGCGGAAGGGAGGGAAGTCCGCCCCTCGGGGGGTGGGGCCTTCCGGGCAGGGCCCTTGCCCTTCTTCCCACCCTGGCCCTTCCTGCCGGTCGAGGGAGGCAAAGCAGCAGCGACGGAGGTCCCCCCTGCGCCGGCCGCCCCCGGTGTCTCGGGAGGGGCGGCGGTGGCAGAAGGAGCAACGGTCGCATCGGCGGCCAGCGGGGCGGGCGGGGGAAGGGGAGTAGGGGAGGGGACAGGGACCATCGCAAGGGCCGCCTGATCCATCAAAAGGGGGCACGGGAGAGCGAGCAACCGGAAGGGGAAGGGAGGAGGAAGGGGGCGGGTCTAGACAGACCGCCCCGCCCTGCCAGGCTGCGAGCAGGGCGGGGTTCCAGGGGCAAACACCGAGGGGCAAGGGCGGTCAGGGGAGGGGGACAGACAGAACGGCTCACCGCCCCTCCCCGCTAGGCTGCGGGCTGGGGAGGGGGGTGCCGCAGAGGGGGGGGCCGGGGTCGGGGGGGGGCGGGGGGGGGGGGTGCCGGCTCCTCCGGCTGCACTGGGAACGGGGGAGAGGGTCACAAGCTCGTTGGGGAGTGCGGTGAATAGGGGTCAAAAGAAATAAGCACTGGGGTCCTGGGGGCTCACAGGTGCTGGGGAACACCCGGGCGCACTGAGCGGGGGAGGGGGCAGGGCAGCGCAGGGAAAGGCAACAGGGGCACGGGGATGAGCAGGGGCAGGCACAGAACAAGGGCGGGGAAGGGAGGAGCAAAAAAGCCCCAGGGAGCGGGGCAGGAACAAACAAACCTACTGAAGGGTGGGGCCGGGCGGGGCAGACAAACCAAACACTCAGGGCCGGGGAAGGACAAAGGCAAGGGGCAGGCTAAACTAAACGGGGGGCTCCAGAGGGCAGAGCGGGGAACAAGGGGAGCCCTCCAACCCAGCAAGGGGAGGGGGGCAAAGGGCAGGGGGGCACAGGCGCCCAGGTGGGCTCAGGTGGTGGGAAGGAGCCAAGTCCTTGCTGCTGCAAAAGTCCCAGGCAGGCCAGGGGACCAGCGGCCCAGCCGAGGAGGGGCGACAAACGGTGGCTGGGGGGCAGCGGAGGGGGCGATGACGATGACAACGGTGGTAGTGGTGGGGGGCCGGAGCGGGGAGCAGATGGACTGGGGGGGGCATGCCACCCCCCCACTCCCCACAGGAACAACAGTACCTGGCCCCACCACCACAAGAGCAGAGGTGGCACAGTCACTCAGTCCGGGATACAGCCCCCTCCGGAGCGCTCCCCCAGCAGCAGCAATGAGCGCAGAGATGGTGAGCAGTCCCCTCCTCTCAGCACAGCAGGAACAGCAGCAGCAGCAGCAGCAGGCTTCCCAGCAGCAGCCAGCCCAGGAAGGCCTCCTCACCAGTGGTGCAGATGGTGGCGGCAGCAGCAGCAGCAATGGTGGTGGTGGTCACAGCAGCAGCGGCGAAGGTGGTGGTGGTGAGGAGGCCACTCACCCACTCCCCCCCGGCCAGCCAGGAGGGGGGGGCAGGCCGGCAGGGCCCCCAAGCAGAAACAGACACAGCAGTGGCCCCAGGAGCTCCACAACCAAACAATCTCCTCCACGGCAGCCTCAGGAGAGTGGTCCTATTTGTGGCCCGGGAAGTGGGCGGGTCGAGGCCCGCCCACTGCAAAAGGCCCCTCCCCCAGCCGAAGGGGAGGAGTCACTGGACCCGGGAAACAACTAACGTCGGGGGACAACGAATGAAAAACAGGGAGGGACGTGGGGGTCACAGGGTCAAAAGGAGGGAACCGGAGGGGGACACCGAGCAGAGAACCCCGGACAGCGCCCACCGCTCCCGGAAGGCATCAAGGGAGCCGGCGGACGCTGCCCAGAGGAACTCTGCCCGGAGCCGTGAACACACAAGGGACCGGAAGTAGGCCCCACAGTCGCAGAGCACCCCCCCGGCCAACCTCCTCTCCCTGGTCTTGTAGATGGCCAGTTTGGCCAGGGCTAGGAGGAGGTTGACCAGGAGGTCCCGCGACTTTGTGGGGCCACGGATAGGGTGTGTGTAAATAAACAGGTGCGGGGAGAAGTGCAGCCAGAACCTCAACAAGAGGTTCTGGAGGAGCCGGAACAGGGGCTGCAGCCTGGCGCACTCCAGGTAGACGTGCGCCAGGGTCTCCCTCACGCCGCAGTAAGGGCAGGTGTCGGGATGAGGGGTGAACCGCGCCAAGTACACGCCCGTGCTCACGGCCCCGTGAAGGAGCCGCCAACTAATGTCCCCGGTGGGTCGCGGAGTCAAGGTGGAATAAAGACTGGCCCACCGGGGGTCCTCGCCCTCCGCAGATGGTAGCAGGTCCCGCCACTTGGTGTCAGGGCGGGACACGAGGGCGAGGAAGTGAATGGTGTGGAGCACGAGCGTGTACAGATGGTCCCTGGGCGCGGTTCGAAAAAGAACCGGCTGCAACTCGTGCAGCCGGCTCGGGGCGTAGGGGGAGGGGGGCCGGGGGGGGTCACGGGGCCGGGGCCCGATGGAAAGCACCGGAGGGCTAGGAGAGGGGGGGGGCGGGGGCCGCCCTCTCGCAGGACCCGCTCGAGGTAAACCCGAGCAGCAGGGAGCAAGGCTGCCTTCACCTCCTGGAGTAGGCGCCGGGGGGTGCGAAGGGTGGAGAGCCCCATGCGCCGAGCCAGCGCCTGGGGATCCACCCAGTCCCCCCGGGCGTAGTCCAGGAGGTCTCCGATCTTGGTGGCGCCCGCCAGGACCAACCTCCGTCGCACCGAGGGGGTCTCCGCCACCCGCACACGAAGATGGGGGTTGTGTAGCAGGGGCTCCGCGAGGAGATCCTCCCCCTCGGGGACCAAAGGGGACCTGGAGGCAGAGACCAGCCTCCAGGTCCGGAGGAGGTCCTGGTAGAAGACCGGCAGCTCGGAGAGGTCTCGCGGAAGACCCCTCGGGTGGAGAAAAAAGAGCTGCCGGTCGTATCGGAGCCCTCGGAGGCGGCGGAGGAAGGCGTGCGCCAAGTGGCTCCACGCCGGACTACCTGCACCATAAAGGAGTCTCTGCAGGGCCTGGAGGCGGAAGGTATGGACCTGGCTGCGGATGCAGCACAGGCCCTGCCCCCCGTCCTCCAGGGGAAGACTCAGGATCCCTGCAGAGACCCAGTGCAGTCCTGGCCAAAAGAACTCCAGAACTAGCTTCTGGAGGTAGGCCAGGAAACTCGGGGTCGGGACCAGGGTGTTGAGCCGGTGCCAGAGCATGGACAGGACCAGCTGGTTGAGCACCAGCGCCCTCCCCCGGAGGGAAAGGCACCGGAGCAGTCCTGTCCATCTCCGCAGCCGCTCAGACACCCTGCCCTCCAAATCCTGCCAGTTCTCCGCCGGGGAGGGATGGGTGGCGGAGAGGTAAACGCCCAGATAGAGCAGCGGACCCGCGCTCCACCGGATGGCTTGAAGCGCGGGTGGGAGGGAGCTCGCCCACCGCCCCGCCCCTACCATCAGGCCAGAGCTCTTGGCCCAGTTGACCCGGGCGGAGGAGGCCGCCGAATAGACGGCCAGGCAAGCCTCCAACCGCACCAGGTCGCCCGGGTCCTGGACCACGAGGAGCACGTCGTCGGCGTACGCTGACAAGACCAGCCTCAGCGCTGGCTCACGGAGCACCAAACCTGTCATCCTCCGACGGAGGAGACAGAGGAAGGGCTCAATGGCCAGGGCGTACAGCTGGCCCGACAGTGGACAGCCTTGGCGCACTCCACGCCCGAAGCTGACCGGTTCGGTCAGGGTCCAGTTGAGCTTGACCAAACACTCCGCGGAGGCGTACAGCACCCGGAGAAAGCCCACAAAGCGGGGCCCGAAGCCGAACGCCCGCAGGGTGCCCAGGAGATACCCGTGGTCCATCCGGTCGAACGCCTTCTCCTGGTCCAGGGACAGGAGGGCGAACGACAGACCGTCCCTACACCCGAGCTCCAGGAGATCCCGGACCAGATACAAGTTGTCAAAAATGGTCCGGCCCGGGACGGTGTAGGTCTGGTCGGGATGGACCACGTCCTGCAGCACGGACCCCAGCCGCAGCGAGATGGCCTTGGCTATGATCTTATAGTCCGTGCTGAGGAGCGAGACGGGACGCCAATTCCGAAGGTCACGGAGGTCCCCCTTCTTAGGCAGCAGAGCGAGCACGGCCCGCCTGCACGAAAGGGGGAGCGCTCCGCCGCCCTCGGACTCGGCCCAGACGATGGCGAGGTCCGGGCCGAGGACGTCCCAGAACGCGCGGTAGAACTCCACGGTCAGCCCGTCCATGCCCGGAGATTTATTGGTGGGCATGAGACGGAGGGCCGCCGAGAACTCGGCCAGAGTGAGAGGTAACTCCAGCCGGTCCCGGTTGCCCACGCCGACCGTGGGGAGTTCGTTCCAGAGGACCCTGTGGGCGGCGGTGTCGGTCGGATCCGGGGAGAAGAGGTCAGCGTAGAAGGCCCTGGCCCTGCCACGCATCTCCACCGGATCCGTGAGGGGGGCGCCGTCGGCCGCCAAAAGGCAGATGACGTGCTTCCGGGCCCCCCTCCGTTTCTCCAGGGCATAGAAGAAGCGGGAGCCGCGGTCCATCTCCCGGAGGAGACGGATGCGGGATCGAACAAAGGCACCCCGAGCCCGGAGGTCTTCGAGGGCCCGGAGCTCCTCCCGCTTCTCCCGGCACGCTCCGCAGAGGGACGGATCACAGGGGTCGGCGGCCAGACGCCTCTCCAGCTCCAAAACCTCCCGCTCCAGCTGCTCTATCCCCGCATCCCTCCGCCGGCTGGCCCCCCGAGTGTAGTCACGGCAGAAGAGCCGGGCACGCACCTTCCCCACGTCCCACCAGCGCCGCGCCGAGGGAAAGGCGCGCCTCTGCTCCCGCCAGGCCAGCCAGAACTCCCGGAAGGACGCCACGAAGCCCACGTCCTCCAGCAGGCTGTTGTTGAAATGCCAGTAGGCCGGCCCCGGCCTCTCCCCGGTGAGAGAGGCCGTCACGGACACCAGATGGTGATCCGAGAAGGGGGCCGGCCGTACGCTGGAGGAGTGGGCCCGGGAAAGATGGTGGCGAGAAACATAAATGCGGTCCAACCGGGAGTGGCGCGACCGATCTTCCCCCACCCGGACGAAGGTGAAGGTGACGACGTCGTCCGGGTGGTGGTCGCGCCAGACGTCCACCAGGGAGTGATGGTCTATGATCTCCCGGAGGACGTCTGCGGCGGCCGGGCACTGCTCGGTCCCCGTGCGGTCCCGTTCCTCGAGGGTGGTGTTGAAGTCCCCGCCCAGGACCAGGCACTCGTGAGGATCCAAGGTGCCGAGGAAGGCGGACGCCCGCTGGAAGAACCGCACCCTCTCCGAGCCCGATGTCGGGGCATAGGCGTTGACTAAATTCAACGCCAGCCCCTCCATACGGACCCGGAGGTGCAGCAGGCGACCCGGCACGACCTCGGCAACCCCCAGCACCTCGGGCTGTAGGTCGGGGGAGAACAGGGTGGCCACTCCGCCCGCGCGGGCGGAGAGATGACTAAAGAACACCCCGTCCCCCCACTCCAGCCGCCAAGCAGCCTCGGCGGCCGGATCCGTATGGGTCTCCTGCAGGAACACCACCGAGTACCCCCCCTCCCGCAGGAAGGAGAGTACTTGGGTCCTGCGGAGACCCATCCTACAGCCCCTGGTGTTCAAAGTGGCGAAGACCGTTGGGGCCATGAGGAGGGCTGGGGAGGATCCTCACTGGCAGGAACGCTGGCAGGCCCCGTCAGGTCCCCCAGCAATCCGTGGCCGACCCCAAAAGCCAGAAGGGAGGCACGGAAGCTGAGGGCCCGGCGGTAGGAGGCAGCGTCCCGCCGCCCGGTCCCCTTCCCCTCTCTCAAGATAGCCCTCACGGCCTGGAGGACGAGATGGAAATCCCCCCAGCGCTGCAGGGCGAGCTGCACCCGGTTCCTGGCCCCACGACAGTTGGCCAGGAAGGTCCGCAGCTCAGCCCGCAGCGCCGTGGGGGCCGGGGTAGAGGACCCCGGACCGTCCTCCGGCCCGGGCCCCGCAGCGGCCCCGTGGCCGACAGAGACGGGCAGACAGGGGGCGGAGCCCCGGCGCAGCGCCGATGGCACGGGCGCCGCGCCGCCCGCCTCGACCCCCGGCACAAGGAGCGGCGGCAGAGGGAAGACAGCAGCCCCAGATGGAAGGGAAGACTCAAATCCCGCCCCCTGGGAGTCGGCAGATGGCAAGGGGAATGGCACGACCCCAGGGGCGGGAACAAACTGGGAACTGGGCAGGGGAGGGACAGGGACAAAATCAGGGGCGGGAACGGAGTCAGGGCCGGGGGTGGGATCAGGGGCAGAGGCGGGGCCAGGGTGAGGATCAACGGCCCCAGGGGCAGCCCCGCCAGGAGAGGACTCCTCCGTGCCCAGCGCAGGGGTCAGGGGCGTAGGATCAGAAAGGGGGCCCTCAGCGACACTCGGCCCGGGCGCCAGGACAAGCTCGGCGCCCACGGCCCCCGCAACAGACAGGGGGCGGCTCAGGGCGGGGCCCTCAGAAGGGGAGAGAGACAGCTGCCCTGCCTCGGACGCCCCGGGGCCCGGCTGCTCGGCGCTGGCCGTCGCCTCGAGAGGCCCGGCGGCTGCCGATGGAAGGCCGACCACAGCCAGGCATTCGGGGGCATCAGATGATGGCAACTCGAGGGCAGGGACAGCTGTCTGGAAGGGAGGAGAGGGAGGGAGGGGGAGGGCCGGCAGGAGACCGCCGAGACCGAGGCCCGGTGGCAGCGGGTCGTCCTCCCCCTGGGTGACCGGGGTCAGACCCAGGGCCTCAATCTCGGCAAAGATGGAACCATAGTCCCCCTCCGCCACCCCGAGTGCCGCCGGATCGACGACAGGGGACGAGGGGGGCAGGGGGGCTGAGACA
>VOCO01038055.1:0-11323 GCA_007922225.1 Emydura subglobosa
GAAGGTGTTGGACAATGTGCACAGCGGGCGCCATGGAGACTGGGCACTTTGGGACAGCCGCTGGTGTTGTTCTGAAACCACCGATTACTGCCCCGTGAGCGCGAGTTACGTCCTGCATCCCCAGGGGTCAGGGCCCAGTGATGAGTGTCACTCAGCGCTGAGTAACTGCAGCCCCAGCGACTGTCAGACGAGGCCCAGCAGGGGTGGCCAGTCACTCACTCGAGGGGTCGTGCTGGGCCTGAGCCAGGTGGGGAATATCCCATGGGCAGGAGCAGGACCCGGGAGCTGATGACCCCCATGAAGGATGCACCTTCCGTGTGTGACGGGGGAGATGTGAGAGAAGATACGATAACGCTGCCCCACTGCAATTAGCTGTAACCCCACAGCTCCTGGGGGTAAGAGGGAAGGAGGCTGCAGGCCCACGGCCCTTGTCAGGGTCCAGGTCACATTCACAAAGCCTCAGGCAGGTGCCAACAGCCCTGTGGGTGCCATCTGGGGGCTCCCACGGCAGCTGGCACCAGTGGACTGTCAGGGCTGAGCCCGAGGTGTCTGAATGTCTCGAGGCTGCAGCGCTCCCAGAGGTGGGGTGGGGTGGGGGTGGTCTGGGGATGGGTCGGAGCCAAACCCCACTGGCAGGGGTGCTGGAGGGCTGCTCGGGGCTGGGGTTAGCCGGGGCACAGGCAGGAGGCAGAACTTACAGCGCTGGTGCAGCTGCCTCTCGCTGGCTTCTCTGCAGCCCGGGAACCTTCAGGAACCAAGCATGGCCCCTCCCCCACCACACAGGGGAGCTGGACAGACGGACGGGTTAGAGCCCTGCCCAGGGAAGTGGAGGCGGGTCAGCACAGGGCAGAGGCTGGGGTTGGGGGAAGGACTGGGGCTCATGTACGGGGGTTACAGGGAGGAGGGCTGTGGGGGCAGGGAGATGAGACAGCTGGAGGCTGATGAACCTCGCCACATTGGCATCTCAGAGAGAGTAAGAGGGACCTTCCCCAACTTCGCTGACACCCGGGTCACACGGGGGGGCAGGCTCACCCCAGGGCCATCCAGCACTTCTGTGCTGAGCTGCTGGGAGGGCTAGCGAGGCCAGTGCAGAGCAGCCAGCCCCTCCCCCAGCTGGGATCAGCCCTGGCTCTGCATCGTTACTGCTGGTCCTGTCAGAGGGCAGGTGGGGACACAGCTGGCATCAGCCACCCACCGCTCTGTGCGCCACACTGGGTCCCTATACGCTGCGATCCCAGGGTCACTGGGCACATGGGCACAGGGCGCTCAGGCAGCCTGGGGCAGGCCACAGCCAGCTCTGACAGTCCCCTGGGTGCCCAACAGCCACGTGAGCCCCGGGATGGCACCCAAAGGGCTGTTAGCACCAGCCCTCGGCCCTGGGCATTGCACCCCTTGGAGAAGATTTTCCCAGAACGAGTATCGCCCACATCCTGCTGGGATGGCTCCACTTGGTGTCTGAGGGCCTGGGCCTGGGCACCCAAATCCCTCCCCCCCGATGCCCTGTGCAGCCCCCTGTAAATCTCCACTGTTCCCTCGATTTCTTCCCCCTCCACTGCATCCATCCAGGCCACCCACCATAGCATACTGCGGCTTTACAAACACCCCAGACATCCCCACCTTGGGACTGGGCGTATTAACTCTGAACTCAAACAAACCTTTATGATACGTTTTCCAAAGCAGTAAATATCCTGACAAACCTGACACTGATTTAATATCCCCTGCTCCATGGACAGAGCCCAGTCTGTGACTTAACATCTGGATCACGTTTTCTCTGTTCCTCTCCTGTGTTTGTTTCTCCAGAGGAAAGTAAAGAATAAGAGAGAGACGATTGCAGGTGAATATAACAAACTGCACAAATTGCTGAGAGAGGAGGAGCAGCTGCTTCTGCAGCGACTGGAGGAGGAGGAGAGGGAGACTCTGCAGAGACTACAGGAAAACGTAACCAAACTGTCCCGGCAAAGCTCCTCTCTGCAGCAGCTGATCACAGAGATAGAGGAGAAGTGTCGGCAAACGGCTGCTGAGCTGCTGAAGGTGAGACACAGACGGCATCAAAATTCTTCATCCATCCAGAATTAAAAGCTCAGATCCATGGGTCTTGATTCCAGAACTGAAGAGTAAACGTGTTCTGTGGTTTTACACACACACAGAACATCCAGTTAAAAGCTCCATCGGTTCAAAACCAGTGCAGTGCGTGGGAGAGAGGAATTCTTACCATGGAGATCCAGTGAGGCCGGGAGTGATTAAATGGTTGATACACAAATGATAATGGGCTAAACCCATCCCTGCTCTGCCACCAGAGCACTGGGACCAACAAGGTTTATAAACACAGATTGCGAGCTGTGTGATGATGGGATCGGGCCCCACAGGGGAGAATGTTAGTGGCTAAATTACTGTCTCACCTACATAAAATGAAACCTGGTAATGCAAAATGACCTGTGAGCTTTTACCATAGACCAGTGAAGCCTGGAAGGGTGGGTCTGTTTTCTAGATGAAAGGTTGATGCGCAGAGTGAAAATTCAGTTTTCTGCACATGGTTTTAATTCACAACATTGATTCTCTTTTTCCTTCCAGGATGTGAAAAGCACATTGACCAGGTATGTTTCTGATGTTCATTGCGCTTCTGTCATTGGTAGCAGCTCTGCAGTGCTGTGTGTCCAGAGCAGCTGAGTGATGATGGGACGTTGTCTTCATAGGAGTCAAAGTATGAAACTCCAGGAACCAGAAGCCATTTCTACTGAGCTGAAGAACGTGTATAAAATTTCTCTTGACATGAAGGAAATGCTGAAGAGATTCTGGGGTGAGTGGAAACTACTGAGCCATTCAGCTGTGTTGTGCCTGGGGATGTGGATACAGCCTGACACCCCATGACACACACGGACCCAGCGGACAGGCTGGGACCTGTGATAGCTGGAGGCTGAGGCACTGAGGGCTGGGGAGTTTCCTGGCTATTTGCACCCACCTGATTGTCGCTCGGACATCCTGACCCCAGGGGTGTCACCGAGCCAGGTGCTGTCAGGCCTGGACTGGGTCATTGTGCTGGGCGCTGCACAGACTGGTAACAGAGGTTGTGTCTCTGCATATCCTCTGGGACATGGGGGGCTGCGTGGTGTGGCCACTGCTCAGTGATGCCACAGCCCCGTTAACCAAGGCTGGCCGAGCTGGCTGAGCTGGGGGAGGGGCCGGCCTGGCTGCTGTAACCTGACATGGGCCGTGTTTTACTGGAGAACAAACTGCCTCACACGGACCCTTCGTCTGCTCCGAGTGCAGCCCGGTGCGAGCTTGGGTCCATGGGGGCACGTGACACCTGCCTTGCTGGGCAGGGGCCACCGATGCTTGGACCGTGTCCCCATCCCCTGCTACGCCCCCTCCCTGAGACTCCACCCATGCTCCACTCCCACTCTGCTCCAGGACCCGCTCCTGTTCCATCTCCTCCCCCCAGAGGCACAAGCGGTAGGTGGGGTTTCCGGGCGAGGGGTCTCGAGACCCTCTCACCAAAGGCGCCTGGAGCTCGACTTGTGCCTGGTCTTTGTGGGGGGCTGGCGCTGAGGGGCCCCAGGTGGAGACACAAACTGGGAACACTCCAGATATTTGCCTCCCCGCTGTCCAAGGAGAGCCCCTGCGCTCAGCCCCTCTGGCACCATTTGCAAGCCCTGCTGTGCCCCCAGCTCTCTCCTGCTGCAGCTTCCTGGGGAGCGGCTGTGCCCTGCGGCAGGGTCCCTCAGAGCACCGGGGCCGCCAGACAGGGAGCGGGCACTTCCCTGATCCCTGAGCCCACCCTGGGCCTGTCTGGCTAGGTCGGGCAGAGGATTTTGTAGAGACCCGGCTGGCTCCGTGCTGGGCCCTGGGTCACCCCCAGTTCAGCATCCAGCCAGCAGGGGGCTCCGTACCCCCAGGTGCAGGGCAGGGCAGGGGCCGCCTGAGGTCATGGGGGGCAGGCTCAGGAGGACCCCGGGGCTGTGGCGCAGTGGGAGCAGGCAGAGAGCTGGGCTGGGGGGGCCGGGAGCTGGGCAGGAGTCACAAACACCCTGTGCTCAGCGCTCACTCCAGGTTCTCGCTCTGGCACCGGCTCTGCTGGGGTCAGACACCGCGGTGAGGGGCCCACACAGCCAGACTGGAGAGAGCCAGGCTTTGTCCATGTGGGGAGGGGCAGCAGCTCTGTTACATGGTGCCAGTTTCACAGAATTGTCATGGGGAGGTGCTCTGGGGCACCCCCTCAGCTTCCTCAGGGTGGCCTGCAAGTTCCCTGCCTCAGTTTCCCCTCTTCAGCATTCCTGAAATTACTCAACACAGAGCAAAGATCTGAGACAAAAGTCCCCTGCTGGGGTTTACTTGGACTCTGCCCCTGAAACCAGCCTCTCCCTTTGCCCCCTGCCATCCTGGCACCTGCCCCCCCCCCCAACCACCCTCTGCACCCTGGAGCCCCCCATCACTTCACCCCCACACACCCTGTCAGCCACTTCTCCCCTTTCCCCTCAGCTCCTATGTCTCCCATCCCTCCCCTTACCCCCTCTGTGCCTCCCCTAATCCCCTCTTCCACCCTTGGGTCCGCCCTGTCTCTCTACTCCCCCCTGGCCCCTGCCACTCTCCTCACCCCTCTCTGCTCCCTGGTGCCCACCCCTTCCCTCTGCCTCCCTGGTGCCACCCCCTCTCCTTGTGTCTGCCCCTCTGCTCAGCCTCCCTCAATTCCTCTTGCCCCTGCCTTTTCCTTTCCTCCTCCAACTCTTCAGATGCCTGCCTCTTTCCTTCCCACTGTGACATTGGCCAGGTACAATCTCGATTGTTTAACAGCTTCGTGCCTCAGTTCTCCAATCTGGAGTGCCTTTTACACTGCTTCACTGGGAGAACAGCCACTGGGCGTTCACACACAGTCTCTAGCATGTCACTTCCTCCCAGCTACACAGGAAGAGTGCTATAGCCAGCCACTGCTGAGTTACACTGCAGGAGACACCAGCAACCTCCCTGTCCTAAACTTTCCACCCAGAAATGTGCATCTGGTTGCCCAGCGCTCTACTGGCCAACGCAAGCTGATAGAAAGTCCGTCATTTCATTGATAGAAAACGCTATGCAAAAGCCCTGTTATCTCAAGTGAAGGGTCCCAAACACGTCAGCCAAACACACTGGTTTAGTTAAAACAAGGTTTTTAACGACAGAAAAAAGAAATTTAAGTGATTGCAAATGTAACCCTTCTGCTAGACCGCGTCGGTAGCAGCAAGGGCCGCGTTCTATATCTAGGGGTCCCTCTCAATGATACAACACCAAACTGGCTCGAGCCCCCACCCAGTCATCTGGGAAATTACACATTATCCCCTGGGTGCCCCGAAAGGGCAATACTTTCCCCCTCGCAAGCACAGAGTCTGAGTGTAGAAAGAAACCTTTTAATAGCAAGAGAGAGGTAACACAGCACTGGTTTGGGGAACAGTGCAAACAGAGTTCACGAACTCAATGAACCAAACCCCGCCCAGAGTACAGAGCGTGTCTTTCACCTCTCCCTTCCTTCTTCCCCCTGTACTGACCAGCGTCGGTTGCAATGTCCACCTCGTGGGGGTGGCTCCACCCCCTATGCCTCTCCTGTCTGACATGGGCTTGACCAGACCCCCTCTGCTGCTGTCTCCTACCGCCTTCAGACCTCACTGAGTCCCCTACAGCTGGCAGTGACCACGCCTGTCTCCAACCGCTGGCTCCGACTGCACCTGGCTCCCACTGACTGCACTGGGCTGTACCCACCCCTCTGTCAATCGCTGACCCAGCTGGCACCAATTGTGCCAGCCTCTCCGCTGACTGCACCGGCACCGACTGTGCCAACCTCTCCGCCGACGGCACCAGAGTAGCCTGGTGCTCACTCGGCTCTGTTAGTTGTCAGGCAAGGTTTCTCAGATCCTCTACTGATTCAGCTCTTAGTGATTTCAGCTCATGGGTAAACCTTCTGCTGACATACAGGCAACATCCCTGCTTTCAAGAAACAAAAGACTCCAACAGGAGTCATTAATTCTATCTTTTAACAATGGGGAGAGAGAATCACTCCATGCCTGGGGACAGCCCTTTACCAGGGCTAGTGCAATCCCAATAGAAAACTACTCCACCTCTCTCCCTGTTTCCACGCTGAAACATCTGTCTGCCACCCTTGTGGAGCTCTGTTAGTTTAGGGTGCA
This sequence comes from Emydura subglobosa, assembly GCA_007922225.1. Classification (NCBI taxonomy): domain Eukaryota; kingdom Metazoa; phylum Chordata; order Testudines; family Chelidae; genus Emydura; species Emydura subglobosa. Next base: position 6,150 of record VOCO01038055.1, read on the forward strand.
GATTCTATCATAACAGACTAAGCACAGTTTTGCTGACATCTGTTCACACAATTGAAGGACAACATTTCATTACCCCAGCAGTTAACACAACAGTGGTTTGTCGCCCAAAACCAGCCCTGCTAACCATTTCCCATTACGCTCAGCACCTAGGTAAGTTATGCTAAATACTTAATTGTACTTATGCAGATACAAAGCCCATGCAAATAAAGTGCCCCCCTTTCAGCTGCTGAGCAGGGAGAGTGCCACTCAGACACTCAGACCTGGCTTACACTAATAATGAGACATAAAAGTCAGAACTGGTTAGAAAGGAAATAAAAACACAAACTAACACTGAACTTATCACACTAAAGAAATTGAAAGCAAAAAAGTCTCTCTCACCCCAGGCTTTTGCAGCTCACTGGCTGGATGCCTCCAACCAGGAGCTTTCCCCAGGGCAGGGTTGTTTCAGGTGTGTCTGTTGCCGGGAGTAGAAAGGAAGGGAGGGGAGGGGAGGTATTTGTGGGGTTAGTTTCTATTCTAGTTTCCTTTACTTTTCTCGCCTCTTTGAGAAATATTTGCAGCTGGGTTAAGGTGGCAGCAGGGCTGTGGGACGGGGACCCCAGCTGTGTCTGTGCCACTATGTCAATTTCTTGCTCGTCCCCTTCTGCCTGCTGAAGAACGGCTGCTCCCCAGGAGCTCATGGGTGTGATTACGCTGACACCCGGCTAAGGCATCCATTTGCCTGTTTCTGAGGCACTGGCTGTGTGCCGGCTTCTCTGAACTGAGTGATGCCGTTCAGGAGAATCTTACAACATTACATGTCACGTTACCGCACGGATTGTGCCAGGAGACACACTTGGTATGAAATGTGTCATCGTCTTGTGACAGGGTGAACATGAAAGAAAAGACAGTGACTCCTTCACTCCCCTGCCCCCAGCACCCACCTCTACCCTTGCCCCTTCATTCTCTGTGCCCCTCTCCCTCCCCCCACCACGCGTGTCTCCCCCCACACCTCTCTTTTCCCATCCCCCTCTGCACCTGGTGCCCACCCTCCCCTCCCCCCTTTTGCCTGCCCCTCCCTACTTCCCCTTCTGTGCCCCTAACTCCAGTTCCTCTCTCCCACCCTTCTGGCACCCACCCCTTCCTTTGCCCCCTTGACTCCCTGATGCCTACTCCTCCCTTTGCCCCTTGTTGAACCTGGTCCCTGCCCCATCCCACGCCCCACCACTGTCCTCAAGGCACCAGCCTCTCCCCCTTCCTTCCCCCCGGTGCCTGCCTCTTTCTTCTCCCACCCTGGCCCCCAACACTTCCCTCGTCCTCCAGCACAAGCTCCTTCCTTCTGCCCCCCAAGCCACTGCCCCTCCCAGCATCAGCTTGTCCCCTGGGCTGCTCTCCCCTGCCCTGCCCCCGCTGACACCTTCCCACCCCACCCTTCCCCGCTCCTGCTCTCCTTCCCCTCAAGTTCACTCCCATGGGCAGATGGACCCTGACTCCCCTTAACGGGCAACAACACCCCCCCCCCCCAGTGATTAACGGGGATGCAGGTTAAGTTCCCTTTGATCCCCGTGACCAGCCCCTGCCCCGGCCCTGACTCTGTGACTCTCTCCCCAGTGGACGTGACTCTGGATCCAGGCACGGCAAATCCCAGACTCATTCTGTCTGAGGATCAGAAATGTGTGAGACTTGGAGACACACGCCAGGATCTGCCCGACAATCCTGAGAGATTTGATATTTGTCCCATTGTCCTGGGCGCTGAGGGGTTCCCGGGCGGGAGGCGTTACTGGGAGGTGGAGGTGGGAGACAAACCTGAGTGGGACCTCGGGGTTTGTAGGGAATCTGTGAGCAGGAAGGGGCAGGTCACACTCTCACCTAGGAATGGATACTGGGCCGTGTGGCTGTGGGATGGGCAATACCTCGCCTTCACCTCCCCTCCAACCCCCCTCCCCATGAGCGTCAGGCCCAGCCGGGTGGGGATTTTCCTGGACTATGAGGCGGGCGAGGTCTCATTTTACAATGTCACTGACAGGTCCCAGCTCTTCACTTTCACTGACACCTTCTCCGGGACGCTTCGCCCTTATTTCTGTCCTGGTCTCAATGCTGGGGGTGAAAACGCGGCTCCCCTGATCATCTGCCCGGGCCCAGCCCAGGCGGAGGGAATCTCTGTCCCTGACAGTGACCCCTGCGGCAGAGATTGTCCCCTCCCAGCACTGAGCAGCCCCCAGGCCTGTGCCCAGGGGAGGGGCTAAAGGGTATCACCTGCCCCCCCCCCACCCGCCCCTCAGTTCCCATCCCCAGGCCTGTGAGCTGGGGGAGGGGAGAAGGAGAGAAGGGGGTGGGAAGAGCTGGCTGGTGGGGTGTTTGTGGGTTGGGTGGGGGGAGCATCGGGGTGGGTGCTGAAGGTGGGGATGCGGAGGGGGTTGCAGCGGCAGGAAGGGAAGAGCCCAGCTGACATGAGGAAGACTCTGGGGGGATGTAAGGAGGAGGGATGGGAGAGGCCCAAGGAGGAAAAGCACCTGGCAGAAATGATGGGGGAGGGGAGGAGCCCAGTGAGTGCGATGGGGCCAGTGAGCGAGGGGAAGGTCCCGGCATTTCCTGCCCTGGGGGAGTCTCTGCCCATGGTGGGGAGTGAAATGGCCACAGGGGGCAGCGCGGGGGCAGGGGTGGGAGCGCCGGGGCCCTGCTGTACGGGCCGCTCTGCACTGCAGCCTCAGCCTGGGGGGGGAGCTGGTCCCAGCAAGATGTGGGGAGGGTGGGGAGTGGGGAGAGATGGGAAAAGGGATTCAGTAGCTGGGTCAGGGGAAGGACAAATAGAACCTGCTCACAGGAAGGAGCTCAGGCAGCTTTTCCCACCTCCCCATGTGTTTGCCCCTCTCCAGTGCTGTGTGACAAACGGCTCCTGGCACAGGGTGACACTGGTAGGAAATACGGACAGACAGCTCGTGTCTTCTGCTGCCCCATCACACGTTGCTGCCCATCATCTTTCCCCGTCCCCTGGCCCAGGGGTAGCAGATGGTGATGGATGGGGATCAGTCAGTCCTGTCCGAATTTTCTGCCTCTGTGAAATCTCAGTGAAAAATAGGGAGAGAAAAAGAAAAGAGAGATTGTTCTAATTTAGAAAATGTTGCTATGCAAGGTGTAAGTATCAGAATATTATAAATTACATTTCAAGATTATTTCAAAAGCATTTCAAGCATCTAAACATATGTTTCAAAATGGAATTATTTACCTTTATGTTTTTATTCTTCTCTCAAAACAACATTAAAATTCACCTCTAAATATCATTCATTTGTATTTCTGCTGCGTGATTTCAGCAAATCCAAAATATTTCTCCCAACAAAACTGTCAGCTCTCTCTGTCTCCTTACTGTCTTGACTGGTTCTCTCTGGAAGGCAGGGCACATGCACCTTTGAAAAGTAATAGGTGAAAAAAGATGACAGATTTAATTAAGCAAAATATTTCAATGAACTCACACGAGATTCCATATTAATATTCCAAGAACTTCTGCTCAAATTAATTAATGTGATTTTAAACTTTCTAGCTACATATAATTGGTAATTAAAATATGACCCTCCCTTTCCTGTTCTCCTCACATCAATTAACAAGACACACTCCCCACCCTCCACTGCTATTTTCCTATATACAGGAAGCTCTTCTACCTTATCCTTTGTCGTTTGTTTTTCTTTAGCAATATTATTTCCAGGCAATGTGCTGTGAGTGTCCATTTTTTATTTCAATGAGCTCTTTGTGGTCTTGTTATCAGGACACAACAAATGTTGTTTGGTAAAGAAATAGAGAAAGACTTGTAGTCCTTAAATGAGTCAGCACAAACCAACGTAATTGTATGAAGGACCCGGAAACTTAAAGACACTTCTCATGCTGTTTGGTGAAAACTTGATCAGGAAACTTTTCTTCTTTAGTCATACATCAGGGCAAAGGGTGATATTTTTGTTGTCATGTGACATTTAGAGCACCAAAACGAAAAGAAAGTTGTTCCAGGAAATTCATCCCAATTGGGGGGGGGGTTCTGTCCTCCAGCTTCTGGAATTCTCTGTAAAAAATAGTGATTAATTGGTCTAATTCCCTGAAATTAGTGACTGAACCTAATTTCTTGAAGAGGTAGTTGAATAGAGGTATAAGGGGAGGCACATCACATGGCATTGCTACAAATGCTTCTTGTTTTTTTATCCTTGATGCAGTATGAACAGTTTCAATGCAGTTCAATTTTGAAGATTTATTCAAAATATTCAATTCATGGCAGAGCGCCCTCTCCTTACCTTAATTATTTGAAAATCCACACCCTCAAATTATCTTGTGATGGATTCATTTGGCTTTTCATCCTGTCTGCTCGTTTCTAAGTGGCACGAGTTGGTGAAGCTACGTATTTTTCCCAGTTTTTCACACAGGGGAAGGTTAAGCTGAAAATAGAAAGTTTATGGAAAAATTACCTTTCAGAAATACCTGTCGTTCTTTTCCTATATTCCACTGAAATTATGGGTTGGTATTGGGGTTTCTTATCCAATCTGATTGCATTATTACATGGGAAGATGTGTTGGTAAGCAGGTTAAAGTTTACCACTCCCAAAGGGGAACGATGCAGCCCCGATGTCCACAGTCAGCAGTGACTCTCAGCCAGGGGTGTAAACAGAGGGGTTTATTAGTGGTCCTGAACACAGCCTAGCAAAGTTCTTTGTTAGCACAGAACCCAGAAAGTCCCAGCTAAGTCCGTCTGTGTCAGACCCAGAGTGCAGAGCCCTGGCTCTTTCCCCGCAGTCCCAAACCAGAGTGTCCTGCTTCCCACAGCTCACCCTCAGTCACGCCCAGTTGCAGCTTCTTCGTCCATTGTTGAGTTTCCCAAGAAAAACTGGTCACTTGGCCCCACCTCTCTCCTTGTTCTCCAACTCGCTATAGCCAACTGCCTTCTTGCAGAGGTTGCCCCCACTCCCACCAGCCCTCAGTCGCTAAGTTACAAAATCTCCAGCCATTGTCAGGGTGCAGGCAGCTAGCCGGCAGTCACACTTGGTCCTCTAGGGGTCTTGTCCCACCACCTGGTTATTCCTGCAACACACAGGGCGCAGTGAGGCATGTACACAATATTCACACAAAACACTCAGACAATCCCCCATTTTATCACAAAATCCTCTTTGGAATCTGAACAATAACGGCTTGTGGGTTTGTTCCTATTCCCCAGCCACAGCA
>VOCO01038059.1:0-31858 GCA_007922225.1 Emydura subglobosa
TGTCAGTGGAGCTTTGCTGATTTACACCAGCTGAGCATCTGGCCCTAGTGTTGTGAGCACCTTAGGGCAGATTTTCAGAGGTATTTAGGTATGTGGTGGGATTTTCAAACACCCCAAAGCAGGCTAAGCACCTGCTTCCCATTGATTTCAGTAGGAGTGAAGTGTCTGAGCTGCTTCAGCACTTGGACAAATCTCCCGAGGTGTCTGTCTGCATCTTTAGGTGCCTAAATCCCAGTGAAAAGCTGCTTCTTGAGCCTTAGGCCTGGTCAGCACCGGAAAATCAGATCAGCAGAACTGTCTGTCAGAGGCATGAAAAATCCACACCCCTCAGTGGTGTAGTTAAACCGACCTGTGTCCCTGCCTCTCAGGGACGTGGGGTAACTGCACCTATGGGAGAACCCCTCCATCAGCATAGGGAGCGTTTACACTGAAGTGTAACAGTGGGTCGTCTGCAGCAGTGTCACTGTAGCTGTTTAAGTGTGGACAAGACCTTAGTGCCTCTTCTCTCACTGACATCGTATCATCTGGGAGCTGTGATGGAATGATTATTAGCACTGGTGATACAGGGACTGGGACTCATTATTGATTTTTCTTTTTCTCTTTCCTTGCAGAGGGGCTGGCTGCAGAGAGAGGTGAGAATCCTGAGTAGCTGTTCCAGGGCAGTGTTACCCACACACTAGGGCACTCCCCCCCTTTCCAGGTCCATAGGGCTCCAGGGAAAGGCATCTACCCTTACCCAATTCACACTCTAGAGCTCAGGGTCACCCATTCCCAGGCCATAGGGCTCTGGGTGCTGTTGTCAGTTGGCTGCGTGTGTGTGTGATCCCCGTATGTTTGCTGTCCAGCTCAGCACAGAAAACCAAGATTCCATCCCACAATCAAATAACTCGACACAACCAGAGATCTGCTGAGCAACGAAGGCACCCGGCCATGTATATTGTCAAACGAGCACAGCAGAAAGTGTCCTATATGTGCTACAAGTACACTTAATATCGTGTGTCTCTGACAATGGACCAGCTCAGTGAACGGCGGGACTTTCCGTTCCCCACTTGACCAGACAAAGATGTTTCCTCTGAATCCCCCTTTTGTACATTGATACACACAAATGACGTATTGCCCTTCTGGTGTGTAGTTACCATCCCCTAACGTGGCAAGGTACCGCCCCCTGATGTGGTGTGATAGCATCTATTACCTTGTACCGGATGGTTCGGTCAAAACATCTCTATTCATCATCTTAACAAGACCCTTCTGTCCATTCTAGTGTTATCTGAGGTCAGTGCACCTCATTATCCCTGAGGTATTAGGATGTCCTGGGACCTTTCTGGAATGTGCTTATACTCAGTAATCCTTGGAATGTGTGTTTGTTTATACCAGCTCTGTTCTTGCCAGTTACTGTGGCCTGCCAGCGTTCACAGCCTGACTGCTGCTAGGTTTGCTTTATAACAGACGTGACCGTTACTTTAGCTCAGGCCTCATGTCTGGCCTGTTATGCTAGGCCTCATGTTTCAGGCTCTTCCTTTCTACTACAGGTGTAACCTGGTTAATTGAAGTGCCCACCCTTTCCCAATCCATAGGGCTCTGGGCATAGTTTTCTGTGGGTTTGTGGGATCTTTTACCAACGAAGGAGCCTTACACAGTAATATCCTTATTCTCTATTTATTAACAATGACCAGACATAGTACCCATGCTAAGCATACAAGGCTATGCTCACCAATCCTGATCGAGCAAGGGGGCCAGGCAAGATCAGTCTGGTCTGGATTCTGGTTGCTGCATGTCAGGGTTGTGGAGAGGATTCTAGCAGCTCTGATCTTTTCTTTATCTAGCTGGTCTCCCACTTGGACCCCAGTTTTAATAGTGAAATTTGAGTCCTCTTTAGCTACACCTTAACCAATCATATTACAAAATAATTATTTGACCAATCATACCCGACCGACTTAATTAACCACACTTAGTTATCTTTGTTATGCAACAGCCAGAAACAATCAAAGAACCAAACAGAAATCATTCAATACACAATGGAGAAGTGGGTCCCATACAGACAAAACAATAAGAAGTGTAGAGTTTACAGCCACAACTGTTGATAAGTGATTCCTTGCCAGACAGATGCTATCAAACAACGTTTTCTTTAAGCATCTTAAGATCTCTTTCTGTATCTGGTGGTGGTCGGTACTATTAGGACAGTAGCACCTTCTTAACAGCCTGATACCACATTGTCTGGATGCAATGTCAGGAGGGTGAAGATGTGACTGCATGCTGCTTAGCTTATGGCTGCTGTCTCCCCTACTATGGCTGTTACTGCTTAGCCAAAAAACAAGGCCTCAGACCTTACAGCAGGGCACAGCAGCTGCTGGGAGCCTGTTCCCCTGTATGGAGCAGCCCCTGGGCTGGGCGGGTGTGCAGTGATCTGCACAGGAGAGAAACCCAGCAGGTGAACGTGGGAGAAGAAGATGGGCCAGAAAATACAAAACAGTCAGAACCTGTCCAGCCCTGGGCTGTTGTGAGACGGTGCAGAGCTGGGTGCGGTGGGAACAGGCCCATGTACCTGGCTAGAGCAGCTGCTGCACCATCAGAGCTGTTTGCATCAGGACAGCAGGGTCTGCCCCCCCTGCACTGGACCCCGCTCCGGGTGCCCCTGCGATGTGAATTCTCACCTCTCTCTCTCTGCTGGTTTGTTCCAGGACTCAGAAGAGCCCAAGGATTTGCAGGTAACCGAGGACAAACCTGTGTCAGTGACTCCAGCCCCTCCCCTGGCAGAGATTCACTCCCTGCAGCTGCTCCTGGCACCAGCGCCCCGTAGTGCCCGAAACCTGGGCTCCCTCCCTGTGACTGGCCAGAGTCAGCACATCCCGGCTCCCCTCCCACCGGCCCCGGCACGGCTGGGCTCCGGCCAGTTCTGAGCCCGGCCCATGAGCCTGTTGGGATCCTGAGCTCGTCTTCCCGGTGCCGCCTCCTAGGGACTCACTGACCCCTGGGGAGCATCCTGTCCCCTCCCCCTGTCACCCTGTCCTGGGCAGGGCACCCCAACCTGTCACCCCTCCCGGGCAGAGTCCCAGGCCCTGAGAGACTCGCTGGCTGCCCCAGGCTGGCCAGGCCCAGGGTGTCCAGCAGGGCCGTTGGTGCTGGCGCCGCACTCGCTGCCAGAGCTCCCAGCCCCTGACCCAGCCCGGCCTGTTGCCCTGCACTGACCCCTCCTGCAGGTGGGGACGCTGCTGCTCTGATGGCTGAGCCCCCTCCCCCCCCCCCTGCCGCTGCCTCTGCTGCTGTGCTCGCCGGCTCAGCTCGTGCTGGGACCAGTGCGGCGCTGCTGGGGCGGCTCCTTCCCTTGGCACCTGGATTATCCGTGTCTGGGGCGAGTGGGCAGGGACCTGCTCAGAGACACACGCCCTGTGCTGCACCCAGAGACCAGCCCGGGGCAGGCAGCAAAGTGCCACCGTCCTGGGATTAACCCTTTCCTTCCAGCCACCCCACCAGCCCCCGACCGGGCAGTGCCAATCGACTCCCTTTGCTCTGATCCCAGAGACCCGCGTCTGGTGCTCGGGGAGTGGCTGGGAGACCGTGTGTGCCTCCCTAGGGCCTGTCCTTCGCACCCGTCTCTTCTGAGCCCCCTGTGCTTATCTGCTTCCTCACCCCACATTTCCCCCGGCTCCTGCCCCTCGCCTCTGTGCCCCTCCTTGTCTCCACCCCTCCACTAGCCCCCCTCAGCTCTTCTGGTGCCTGCCCCTTCCTCACTCCCCTGTGACTCTGGCACCCACCTCTACCCTCCCCCTCTGCCTCTTGATGTCTGCCCCTTCCCTCCCCCCAGCTCCCTTTTAGTGCCCACCACACCCCTCATTCCCCCCCATGCCTCTCTGGTGCCTGCTCCACCCCTCACCCCTTTGTCCCCTTGTCACCTGCACCTTCCCCCGCCCCATCCTTGGCCCAGTTGGTGCCCCCCAGTCCCCACGCGACCCCTCTGACACTGGGGGATGCCCCTTCCCCTGTTCCCCTCTAGTCCTCTGGGGCCAGCCCCCCTTTCACTCCCCCTCTGCCTCCCTGGGGCTCCTCTTCCCCTTAAACCCCTGACACCCGCCCCTCCCATCACCCCACTCTGCCCCCTGGCACCAGCCCTCACTCTGCCCTCCGGTGATCACCCCTGCCCTAGACACCCCCGCTGTCCTGGGCTCCTGCCTCACTCTGTGCCCCTGGTGCCTGCCTGTTCCCTCCCCCGCTGCTCCTGGCACCTGCCCCACTCCTCCTCCCCCCACCCTGGCACCTGACCCTCCTATTCACTCCCCTCTGCCCCCCTAGAGCCCCCCTCTCCTCATTCTCCTGCCTCTTGGAGCCCACCCACCCTGTTGCCTCACCCCCGTCTGTCCTCCTGGTGCCTGCTCCTTCCCTTCCCCCCATTGCCCTTGTGCCTGCCCCTCCCCTCTGCCCTTCCTCTGCCTCTCCCAGAATCAGCCTGTCCCCTCCCCTGCCCCTGGGCTGCCCTCCCCTGCCCTGTCCCCGCTGACATCTTCCCACCCCACCCCTCCCTCGCTGCTGCTCTCCTTTCCCTCAAGTTCGCTCCCATGGGCAGAGGGGCCCTGACTCCCCTTAATGGGCAACAACCCCCCCCCAGTGATTAACGGGGACGCAGGTTAATTTCCCTTTGATCCCCGTGACCAGCCCCTGCCCCGGCCCTGACTCTGTGACTCTCTCCCCAGTGGACGTGACTCTGGATCCAGACACGGCAAATCCCTGGCTCGTCCTGTCTGAGGATCGGAAACGTGTGAGATGCGGAGACACATGCCAGGATCTGCCCGACAATCCTGAGAGATTTGATCGTTGTTCCTGTGTGCTGGGTGCTGAGGGGTTCCCGGGCGGGAGGCGTTACTGGGAGGTGCAGGTGGGAGACAGGCCTGACTGGGAGGTGGGGGTTTGTAGGGAATCTGTGAGCAGGAAGGGGACGGTCACACTCACACCTGGGAATGGATACTGGGTCCTGCGGCTGTGGGATGGGGAATATGCGGCCTGCACCGCCCCCCCAACCTCCCTCCCCGTGACCGTCAGGCCCAGCCGGGTGGGGATTTTCCTGGACTATGAGGTGGGCGAGGTCTCATTTTACAATGTGACTGACAGGTCCCAGCTCTTCACTTTCACTGACACCTTCTCCAGGACGCTTCATCCTTATTTCGATCCTGGTTACGGTAATGGGGAGGAAAACGCGGCTCCCCTGATCATCTGCTGAGTCCCAGCCCAGGCCGGAGGGAATCTCTGTCCTTGACAGCGACACCCGCAGCAGAGACTGTCCCCTCCTGCCCCGAAATGAACGTGCAGGGGGATGGGACCGTCCCACTGAGATTCTCTCTCCTATTCCTTGTATCTATTCCCAAAGGGACACACAGAGAGAAGGAGACGGTGGAGTGTGAGTTTCAGAGAGTGCAGGGGGCTCTGAGAGGAGCATTAGCAGAGGAGTAGTTGCTCCTGCAGAGAGGAGGAGGAGAGGGAGACTCTGGAGAGACTCTAGGAAACGTAGCCAAACTCTCCCAGCAAAGCTTCTCTCGGACTTGGCTGGGCATCGAGACAGAGGAGAAGTGTCAGCTGGGCTCCTGAAGGTGAAACAGCATAAAAAATCCCCCCATCCCCTCACAGCATGTATTGGATTAAAATGAACTCGCCTCCTTGTGAGGGGCCCTGGCGCTGTAGGGAGATGATAAATTTACTTTCTCAGTGTAGGAGGACTATATAATGACTCACATTCATGGTATTCCAACATGGAGGAAAACTGCTAAGAATGGTCCATTAGTGAAATAATTCCTTACAGAAACGCAGAGCTGGAAAAATAATCACTGATCAGACCTGAAAAATAGTTCACTGCATAACATGACAAAAAGCACAAAGAATGGCTCATTCAAAGAACATAGTCATTGTTCTCCTCACTGGAATGAAAACAACAAGAGTTCTGTGGCAAACTTTAAAGTGCCACTGAACTCTCGTGGTTTTTGCTGTATACAGACTAACACGGCTACCCCTCTGGAACTACACTGGAATAGTGATAATTTCACCAGGACATACACCAGACATTAAGATTAAGCTAACACCAGTGTTTCTTTTGCTTTTCCTTTTTTAAAAAACAAAATCATATATAATTGCACGTCACTATAGCAACATCCATAACAGATCAGTTTGTTACGATCAATTTGGTAGAGCAAACTTTACCCCCAAAAGAAAAAAATAAAATAAAAAACTTTAAAAAAATTGTGAAGACTAGTTTGTCACAGGAATACACCACAGCTACAGTATAAGCTAATACATTTCAAGCTACTGTATAGAAATAGGACACTAGCATGCACAACATTGTATCAATAGAGTAATGGAGCAGTAATCATTTCACTGAAGAGACGGTGTCATAGGCACATGCATTTCTTTAAAAAAAGAAACCATTCAAGCTGCTTAAAAATCGAGTCCCCATCCCCACTCCATTTTTTAGCCCCCTTGTGCGATCTTTCCTGCATAATTTTCTAAAGCAGCAACAGCAAACGCTGAAATAAAAAATGGGTTTTGTAATTCCAGTAAATCACTTCCAGATTATACAGCTAGGGACAACACTGCTCACTGGACATGAAGTGAAATGAAATAAAGTTAAGAAGCCTAAATAAATCTTCCAGTCCATGGCATTGACTGTAGGTTTCTGTCAGTTACCTGAGCTGCAAGCCTCTTCCTATTGATCTTTCCAGTAGGGTTCGTTAATCAGGCTATTTCGTTTGAAGTTTGCAAAGGTGGGCTTCATTTGAAGTCACTCAGTGCAAACTCTGTGATGTTGCAAATATATGTGCACGTGGTCATTTCTAGTAAGTCTATCTTTGCATGATTTGCATGATTTCCATTTTAAATTCCATTTGAAAGCCCCCCCAAAACAGTTTATTCCTCCTGCCTTGTACTGTCCAACTGACAAGTGTGTGTCTGTCACAGGCCACCTGTGCTGCTGTGTATAGTTAGTAAAAGGGTCACCTGGCCGCACTGCGCCCCTGAGATTCCTTCAGGCTGTAACTTCAGTGTAAAGCACAAAAGATGCAAAACCCTCAGTTTCTGGGCTCTGAGCTAACTGGCTGGATTCATACAAACCACGTGAGTTCCCCTTGCACTGTCCCCAGCTCCTTCCAGAACAGGGAAGGGAGGAAATGCTGCATCATCACTGCCATTTGGACAAACGCCCTGAGCCAGAGGCCTCCTTGCTAACATCCCTCGGCCCAGCAGCCCTGAGCCCTCCTCCCTCTCCTCAGTGCCCCCTTCTACTGCCCCCCCAGCACCCACACCTGTGCCCCCCAGCACCTCTCGCCACTCCCCTCCCCCAGGAGCCCCTGCCACTGCCCCTCCCCCAGCAGCCTCTGCCCCCTCCCCCCAACACCCCTCACTGCCCCTCCCCCTGGCGGGTGCAGGGTGATGAAAACTTTGTGGTGCTTTTTGCTGGTGCTGCTTTATTTTCTCAGCTGCAGAAAGCTGTCTTCGCTGGTGCTGCGCAGAGGGGAATTATTGGGCACATAGTGATCCATGGAGAGCAGGCAGAGCAGGCTCCAGGGGTGGCAGTGACACCCCCTGCGCTGGCATCCACATCAAACCGTCCCTGCCAGAGAATCAGGCCTGTCCCTGCAGCCCTGTGGCTGGGGGTGTTTCTTTAAGAGGAGTTTCCTCTCTGCCACAGTCAGCCAGAGATACAGCAAACCGTTACTTCAGTTTAGTTCAGTACTTTCCTTCTCCTTTTTGATGCGGGTGGACGTGGCAGGGGGGCTGGGCGCTGGGCCCAGTTAATGGAGTCACACGTAACAAGTAATGGTGAGGAGTCTGGTCTGACCCTGTGGCTTTGTGACTCCCTGGGCGGAACGGGTGCCGCAGCCTCGGTAAGTGAAATGGGGGCTGATGGCGCCAACTCTCCGTGGCGAAGGGGCCGGGGGTGCTAGAGACACTGAGGGCCCTGGGAAGAGACAGACACGGCTTCAAACAAAGCTTCTTTCCAGGATTCAGCGGGGGGGAGCTCTGGGCTCTGGGTCCCCAGCTCCCCGGCTCTGGCTGAGGCGTCCGGACACGCAGCACTTGTCCTGCGGATGAGCTGCTGCTACCAACGGGCCTCACTGAAGGGATTGTCAGGGAGAAACTGGCACCTGCTGAGTCTGATATAAACCTGGCTGTGGAAACGTCCTGCAAATTCAGAGATTTCTCTGTTCATTTGAACACAGACCGGGACGCTGGCGCAGCGCTGCCCTCCCGCCCTTTTTCACTGCTCTGCTCTCTGCAGTGATGTTAGATGCTACTTGGCCAGCAATCGCTGGGTGTAGTTTTCTTCTTGTGATGATGATGTGAGGCGGGGGAGGGGTTTGTATTTGTTTGTGTTTCTTTCTCCCCCGTCATCACCTTTGTTGGTAAATCACTAACCTGAAGTTCAAGAATGAGGGGGTGAAAGACAAGAAGAGAAAAACCTTGGTCCAGTGAATCCTTCCCAGCCCCACCTGAGTCTGCAGGGCCAATGTTACTTCCAGAGCAGGGGGTGCGTCATCTCCCCCCAGAGCTCTGGGGTGTGAGGGGGGGAGGCCGTGAATCTGCATCCTGGAGCCCTAGTCGGGCTCCCTTCCTGGCCAATGCTGGCCTCTCTGTGGGCAACGCTGGCCCTGGCGGCTGTCCCAGTCTAGGGAAAGTCACAGGCACAGTCTGTTTCCTGGGAGGACGTTACACCACGGCACAGCCTGGCAGGGGTCGCACGCCTGGGTGCAGCATGAGCCCTGAGTGACTCTAAGGGCTGGTCTAAACCAGAAGGTTAGGTCAGCCCAGCTACATCACTCAGGATGTGATTTAGCTGACCTAAGCCCTAGGCCTGGTCTGCACTGCCGGCAGCCGTTGACAGGAGATACACAAGTTACATTCTGTAGCTTGAGTATCTCCCGTCAACTTGCTTATGTTCCCTACTGAGGGATCTGGGACTCCTGGCTTCAACCTCGGCTTAATTTTGGCTTCACCTCCTGACCCGGACCCTGAAACCTGAGTTGGATTGTGAACCTTGGTATCGACCCTGGCCGGGAACCTGACTACAAACTCCTCTGCCACTCCCAGCCTCAGGTTTGACCCTGCTCTGACCCTGGGTCCTGACTGCCCTTGTCAGGATCCTGACAGATGTTCCCCAAAGATCCCAGTTATAAAGAAAAAGAGGATGATACAAATCTCCGTGGATCTTAACAGACTTAATGAAGCAGTTGTGAGAGAAAAATGGGATGACTTCCTCCCAGTGTCAGGAGGATACAAAGTGAAAGGAGCTGCAGTGTTCTCCAAGTTGGAGGCCTTGAGCCAATTCTGGCAAATTTCTTTCACCAAAGGAAGTGCTCAGCTGACGTGTCTCAAACCCTGGGAGAGATTTTGCTTTGGAAGGTTGTCTTTTGGCATTACCGGTGCAGCTGGTATTCCACAAAGACAGATTGCAGAACTGTTAATGAGCACAATGGGATTGTAGCTTTCATGGATGATATTCTGATCGATGGGTCTTCAGTGGAGTAACACAACAAAATCCTCAATGAGGTGAAAGCAGCTGTGATGCTGGAGCGTTTCCAGTGTAGGCACAGCATAACACGTTACCTAAAGCTCTGTGTCTCTCAGCGCTGAGGGCCAAAAGTGGCCCATGGAGTTTTTCAAAGAGGCCCGACGCTCCCCTCCTGCTGGCTGCAGAAGGGAGCCGCCATCTAAGGACTCAGGTGGAGTGTGTTGCCGTGGGCTACAAGACCGGTGCAGGCTCCTTGCTCCAGCCAAAGGGACGAGAGATCAGTGCACCCCTCCCCCTGGCTGTTGCAGTCATTTCCCGTCCCCCTGGCTGCAGAAGGGAGCCGCTGCTTAGTTACCCAGGTGGAGCGCAAGGGGCTACAGGGCACGTGCAATTTCCCTGCTGCAGCCAGGGGGACGGGAGATCATATGGGAGACAGCCTCTGCACCGAACTCCTTACATCTGGCTGCAGTGGGAGCTGGGGATGGGGGGGAGGGCGGCGCGGCTGGTGGAGCAGCCAGCACCCATCATGCTTGAGGAGAGGCAGGACTCTAAAAATCAATGCCTTACCACCCACCATGACTTAGCTGCCAGGCCATGTGCTTCAGTGTGTGGGGACAGTCACCCATCTACACTAGTGCTTTGTGTGCGAGTGTGTGACGTACTGTGAGTAAGTTGTAGTTGTAAAATAGTGAATGTAAAAATGAGCACAGTAGCTGTGACTGGTCCGTGCCCAGGGCAGCCACCTGAAAATGCCAAGGTCAGGGCAGGCTGTAAAAGGAAAGCAGATTCTCCCAGCACTGGTGGGTGACACTGAAATCAGACTTTCCAACCAGCCACAAACAGTGCTTCTGATTCCCCAAACCAGTTATCAAGAAGCCTGTATACAAATAGACACAGCCAGCCCCCTTTACTGCATTCCAGTCTCCGGCTCCCAATCAGCCACTAGGTCCAGTAAAGAGACCAGTTATTTAAACTCTATGCTCTTTACCAAAAAGTTTCTCCTGACCCCAAAGGGTCAGCCACAGGACCAGATCAATAGAAGTTTGGATCTTACCCAAAATACCACGCTGTCAGTCAATCCTTCAGTAACTAAAACTAAAGGTTTATTATAGAAAAAAAGAAACAAACTATAAGAGAAGTAATACAGGATTAAAGCAATCAGATATGTATAAATGATTTGAAAGTCCATATACTCAGGTTTCTAGGAGAATTGTGGAGTTAGCAGGCTTGTATGGTCCCTCTGGTGTACATCCAGTATTTGGATGGGTCTCAATCCTTTGGTTCAGTTGCAAGTGAGTTGATCCAGAGGTAGGTAGGTGGCTGAAGCTGAACAGGATTGAAGACAAAAATGGATTCCCAAGCCACTGCCTTATATACCCTCTGGCCCTGGCCATGCTGTTTGTGGAATTTTACAGGAACTAAAATGGAGTCCAGAGTCACATGAGCAAGTCCTGGTGACTCATCAGGTACGTCTCCAGTTTCTTTCCCCGGCCCCTTGCATCTGTGGATGTCTCAATGGTCCATTAAACAGGCTATTGTTCTGCTGCCACTCTGTCTAGGGTGTGTCTCAGACAGCACAGTTTGAAATACAGATATATCAAATACATCCATAACTTCCATTACAGATATACCACGTGAACATACACATCGTCATCTTACTTAGCACATCATAACCTTTCTAACAGTACCTGACATGGCATATCTCACACGAATTATTATGATTTTGACACACTGATGTTAACCAATATGATAAATGCCCCCCCTTCGATCCAGCCAGTGTGACAGTAGCATCAAAATGTTCCTTGTAAATATGTAGTGATTTGCAGTCCATAATGGTGTGTGCGGCAACACATTGTTTGTGAGTTGATAGACGGGTGGCCCTTCATGGTTGTTAAACTGATATTTGTGGCCCTCGAGTGAAAAAGGTTGGGAGCCACTGATCTAAACAGAGCTGACAGCCCCACAGGTGCCAGCCATGGTGTGCGCGTGGTGTGGAACGGCTGCCGGCAGCTCTGGGGTTTTAGCCACAGCGACATCGAACCAGCTCCGAGCCAGGGCAGACGAGGCCGATGGGGGAAATCCCTTCCCTGCCGGTGTATGTTCGGCAGCAGTGAGGCTTGTTCCCTCCTCCCCACTGCCCGTGTCCCTGTCCCTGCGTCACACTCACTCGCCGTCTGGTTTGTTATTTCTCCTCTTCCCCAGGCCAAGCTGCGATGAGGGGGAAGGTTCCCTCGTTCTCCCCCGGCTGCACAGTGAGCTCCGCTCTGCCCGGCTACCTCGCTCTCTGCCTCGCTCTGCAGGCTCACAGGCTGGCGTCAGGTAGGAGCTCCGGCCCCTCGCTGGGTTTGCTGCCCGTTGCTATTGCTGGTCATCACCGTCCCTCTCGCGTCACGGCCTGGTCTGATAACCCGCCTCTGCTCCACCCGCCTGCTGAGGCTTTGCTCTTTACACAGCAACTGGCCACATGAAGACACCACAGGGCACAGCTGGATCCCCAGGAACCATGGTTACTAGCTACACACAACGTTGTCAGGCCTGGACACGACACCATCCTACGGCTCTGGCTGGGTCCTGGCAGCTTCTAAGGCACAGAACCCAGCGAGTGCCATGGCAGGGCTCACAAACTATTTAAAAGGACATTTCCCAATTTCCCCACACACCGCACTGCCAGACCACGTCCCAAATCAGACTCTGCAGCCACGGACGAGTCCTGAATCCCAGACTCTCCAGTTACGAAGTGACAACCCACAGGTCACTGCTGCTGCACTGGACACGTCTGATTAGGGCTCAGAGCTAAACCTCATCTTGCGATAAGGATGTGAGGACATTTGCCGGCTTCTTCATTCTGTGCCCTTGGTGAAGCCGTTATGGTGACCCTCACCATCCCCAGCTACTCAGGCTCTGTGGTTCCATCCTGCTGTGGTTTCCAACCTGCCAATTTAACCAGCTCTCTCTGTGTCTCCTGATGCTGAATCTCTGCCCTGAGACACACCCCCAGTCTCTGCACTTTTCTATCTGCCTCTTTCTCCCTCTCCATTATCTGACCTCTGACTTCACCTGCATAGTAATGATGATCTATGTTCACATCTGTACACCTTGCAAGTCCTTACACAGTCCCTACACCCGTCGGGAAGGCCCCCCCACAGAAGCAGCATGACATGTCCTTAGTGTATCAGAGAACCAGGCCCCCCAGTATCCATTACACCCAGGGTGCCCATGAGAAGTGTTGATCCCTATTCACAGATACTAGGGACAGTGTGTAACATTCACAGGTGAGCTCTGTGTGACAGACACTGCAACCACACTCGCTATTTTGGGGATTACTGAATGAATGTTATGAATGTTCTGTGTATTTTTGTATCTGCCTTATAAATAGTATCTGTATGTGCTATGTGTATCTGTGTGTGCTCAGGGCTGTAATCTATGCCATGGGGGAGGAATATCCCATCTGCTCCACTATCTATAAACCATGGGGGGTAATTACCTCTGGGACAGGTAACAGCTCCAGATGAGTACCACTCCTAGGGAAAATTGCTTGAACTAGTTCAGACCAGGTCCCAGAAGCCAAAGAGAACAAAGATTTTTGGTATAAACCCTTGATTTAAACTGACCGGAAGCCTGGGATCTTGGACTACAAAGCAATGACCTGTTAATCAAGAGGGTGAACCCTTAGAGAAGGATCTGAAAGACTTTGGAACCTACCAGAGAGTCCCATGTGCCAGATGAGAATCTTTGTTATAAGCGGGATGTGTCCAGACCATCGATTCATTTATGTTTTCTCTGTCAGGCTTTTGTCCTTTAATATTCTCTGCTTTTGAAGAGCCGTTTGGTTACTGGTAGCTGCTGGCACACACTGTTCATAGTCCTGAGAGGGAAAGCAAAGCGCAGGTGTGCTGGACTTTAGTCAGGCCTCCTGGGAAAAGCACAGAGAACTGCAGGGGGCTGTGACCCTTCCATGCCTAGGGCAGCCACCTGAAAATGCCAAGGTCAGGGCAGGCTGTAAAAGGAGAGCAGATTCTCCCAGCACTGGTGGGTGGCACTGAAGCCAGACTTCCCAACCAGCCACAAACTATGCTTGTGATTCACCACACTGGTCATCAAGAAGCCAGTATACAAATACACACAACTCCCTTTACTGCATTCCAGTCTCCGGCTCCCAGTCAGCCATTAGGTCCAGTAAAGAGACCAGTTATTTAAACTCTATGCTCTTTACTAAAAAGGTTCCCTCTGACCCCAAGGAGTCAGCCACAGTATCAGATCAATAGAAGTTTGGATCTTACCCAAAATACCATGCTGCCAGCCAATCCTTTAGTAACTAAAACTAATGGTTTATTATAAAAAGAAAGAAGCAAACTATAAGAGAAATGTTAAAGGATTAAATCAATCAAATACATACAAATGATTTGAAAGTCCATATATATCAAGTTTCTAGAATAATTGTGGAGTTTGCAGATTTGTATAACCCCTCTGGTATACATCCAGTACCTGGATGGGTCTCAGTCCTTTGTTTCACAGCTTCAGTTCAGTTCAGTTATAGATGAGGTGATCCAGAGGTAGGTTGGAGACTGAAAGACAGAGTAAAGACAAAATGGATCCTGGGCCTCTCCCTTTTATGTCCTCTGGCTTTTTTCTATGCTGCTTGTGGAATTTCACAGGAACCAAAATGGAGTCCAGAGTCACATGAGCAAGTCCTGGTGGCTCATCAGGTATATCCCTGGCTTCTCCCCCTGGGACCCTTGCACATATGAATCTCTTAATGGGCCATTAAGCAGGCTGATGTTCTGCAGCCATCCTGCCTGACGTGTTACCGAGACACATCACAGTTTGAAATACAGATATATCAAACATATCCATAACTTCCATTACACATATAACACATGAACATAAACATCATCATCGTACTTAGCACATTATAGCCTTTCTAACAGTACCTGACACGGCATATCTCACATGAATTATTATGATTTTGACATACTGTTGTTAAATAATTCAATAAATGTCCCCCCTCAATCCAGCCAGCGTGACAGGGGCTGCAATCCTAAAACCCCTGTGTGGCAGGAGAGGCTCGTGGGTCCCTGCCCAGAGAGAGGTGATGGCTGGAGGCCTGAGGGGACAATCCTTGAGCAGACTATGGAGGGTTCAGAGGTGCAGTTACCCCAAGCCTGTGACTCTCTGCACTCACAGACATGTCTAGGGCACTGCATGGGTATGTGGTGCTCACTTCTAACGCAGGGTGCTCTCTTGCTGTGAGTCTTGCTGCTGAATTCATGCCAACCCCCAGCCCCTCGCTGATTTAATTTCCATTTATCACTGCACATTTCACAGCACAGTTCACAGTGACAGGACCTGACCATCCAATCACCACCTCTCTAGGTGGGGAGGCCGTCCTGCCCTGCCACCTCTCCCAGGATGAGTGCTGAGAGCATGGAGCTGAGATGGTTCCGATCCCGGTTCTCTGCAGTCATGCACCTGTACCGTGGTGGACAGGATCAGTATGGAGAGCAGATGCCGGAATATCAAGGAAGAACTGAGCTCTTGAAAGTCGACATTGCCAATGGGAGTGTTTCCCTGAGAATACTCAATATCCGTCCCTCAGACGATGGGCAGTACAAGTGTTTTTTTCAGTCCGGTGTCTCTTATGAAGAAGCTTTATTGAAACTGCAGGTGGCAGGTCAGTAACTTGTTCTGATGTTTTGATATCTTCAACAAGGTGATAAGTGGAGTCAGAAGGTTCATGGTGAGATGACACCTGATTTTTCTCATTATGGTAGGACAGTGGCTCTGGTCTGGTTAAGCGTGACTCTAGTTTACTGTTGAACAGCCGGTTTTTTCTAAGTGTGCTAAAATCCACACACATAATCAGACTGTCTTGCAAATGCTGTGACTCATTGGAGTCTGGGGTAGGGTTAATGGCCCAAATGTGAGGTTGTTTGAGCAAGGGGTTAATGAGATACACAAACACCTCAAAACAGTCAGGTGACATTAACATGTTGTGGTTATTACAATTTTTTTGTGCACACCTGGGGGCAAAGGATGGCTCTGATCCTCCCCAAACTCACCAGCTGGGATTGATCTCAACTCGTGTCTGGCATCCAGAGGGTAACAGTGGTTGATACACAGGGTGCTGTAGCCCAGAACCTGGTCTAAGAACTGAGAAACTCTCCTCCAGGAAGGGTAAAGTTTGGAGGCCTCACACTTGAAGGTGGACAGAAAGGAGACAGAAGTGAAGCTAGTTCTGTAACCGTGACATGAAGTTTATGTCAGGCGTAGCGAACTCCGGCTCTACACTCAAACACTGATCCTGCTCCACACAAACCAAACCAGACTTGCCAAATGTTATCACTCCTTCTCCTTTTCCCTGGAGAGTTCTTCTGACACATTGCCTTCGCTTACCCCACCCTAGACCCTGGAGATCAGTCTTGTGTGCCACCAAACTAATGACAATCGCAAGGGCAACCCCCATTTCCCAAATTTATGAGGGTTTTTCAATGGGTGTGTGTGTGGCTTCTGGTCTGTTTGATCCCTGTGCAATAGAGCTCCCAATTGTGACCAGAACGGTCAGTGTCAGGGATTGTGGGACAGCTGCTGAAAGACAGTTAGGGTCAATATAAATAACACGGTGTCTTCACTCGTTCTGCATCAATCTCTGTACATCAACCTCAGCTCAACATTGCGCAGGGAGGTGATGTTACTATGTTGGTGTCATGGGGCTCTTACATCGGTGGGAGACAAATTTAAGTGTAAACTGATGCACAACCAGATCAATGCAAAGTGGCGTATGTTGACCTATCATTGTAGTGTAGACCAGACCTGAGTGTTTCCTGGCTCTCAGAGGTGTCTATTTTCTGCTGCCACCTTCTGTGCTCTGGAAAAGTAGGAGACACTGTCAAGCAGCCTGAACTCCCTGTAATAAAGATTTTTGTTAGTGAATTAATATAAGGCTTGTCTACACCTACATCTGCACTGGTTTCCATGAACTAGTGCAAACCTTTGTGTGGACACAACCCTTAAATGGTTTAGGAAATGGCTTATCATGATTTATTTTGACTTAAGAGTGCCCATCCAGGAGTTTGCTCTGGTTTAATTACACAAGTTTAGTTCAACTAGAACCAGTTCATGCACAGAACAGCCCCAGACATTAACATTAATTCTACTGTGTATCAGACAGGAATCTGGCTGGATTAACTGACCAGCCCACACCCGTGGACTCACATTCAATTATTATTTTAACAGGAAATGGCTTTTGATAATAGTGTAATAAAATGTTTGGCTCATTATGGGACACTGTAGGATCATCTCAAGTTCATTTATTTCTTCTGCAGGTTTGAGCTCTGATCCTGCCATCTCTGTGGAGGGACATCAGGATGGAGGGATCCGGGTTGTGTGTCGATCATTCGGATGGTTCCCAGAGCCCGAGGTGCTGTGGAGAGATCTCCAGGGGCAGCTCTTACCATCAGCCTCTGAAAACATATCCCAAGAGGCCAATGGCCTGTTTCAAACAGAGGCTGCCATTGTTCTAACAGAGGAGTCCAACCGGAAAGTGTCCTGCTGTGTCAGGAACCCCCGACTCAACCAGGAGAGGGAGTCAGCGATTTCCATAGCAGGTCAATGCCCGTCCAAGCCGCACGTGGCTAGACTGAAGCGCTGCACACGTAGGTGGAGAATATTTATCATTGGGTGAACGTGAACCCCTCTGAGCCCAGGAGAGTCGGGGTGTCAGGAAGCTGGTTACAACTGGAGCCCTTTGTACAAAATACAACATTTGTATCTGCATCCGATCTGCGACCCGCAAACATGGTCCGCGGATGTAAAGCAGATATCCACAGATTTGCTGGGCTCTCGTTACAAGTATCTGATTCTGAGGGCCAGTCTGTACTGGCTACAGCCCTGACAAGATAGAGCAGCCTAGGGAATGCTTGAGTGCAGCACAACAAAGTTCCACTCTACCCCCTCCCTACCTCTAACACGCCCCCTCCCATTAATGGTCAGTCCAGGCTAAAGCTTGGACATTCATTGGCTTAATAATAAAGTACAAAGAAGCCAAATCTTCCCTGTGAGATTCTTTTAACTGGTCACAGTGTCACCATTGTCCCAGTGCCTGTCTTCATTCTGCACGTGTTTGCTCCCAAGTCAACAGCACTTTCTCTTGCAGAGCTGTTTTTCCTGAGGCTCAATCCCTGGCTGGTGGCTCTGAGTGTGACCCTGGCTCTCCTGGCTGGTCTCATTCCCCTGGCCAGTTACTGCTTCTGGAAGCAACACAGAGCGAAAGGTAAAGTGACAAGAGGGGAGAAATTAAACACACACATAACAAGCTATAAACCCGCAGAAGGGGCAGATGTTTCAAGTTCTTCAGTCTGTGGAAAGTTATTGGGAGCCCCAGGATGGATGTCAGGGTGGGAGGTGCCTGCACGTCACCCCATGACACTAGGGGGTGCTCTGGAGCTGGCATCCTCCAATACCTATGTAGACAAGTCCTGACTTACACCAGGGGCTGCTTTAGCCTGCAGGGTACCAAGCGACATTAGCTCTCATGCGCCTCTGGGGCTGCAGTGGATTTTCATGAGAGCCTAAACTTCAAGGGAACTAGTTTTATTTGGGAATTATTATCTAGATCCAGAAACAGGCCTTTAAATGTACATTCACTAGGGCCCCAGTTCAGCAGGGAAGTTAAGCACTTGCTGAACTTTCAGCCCAGGAGTCAATCCAGCCCTGTTCAGCAGGTGCTATGTGTTTTGCTGAAGCAGACTCCAAAACAGAAGCTTTTAAGAACACAGGAGTCACCAGAGCAAATGGGACGAGTCTGTCTAGTCTGGGATCCTGTCTCTGACAGAGGCCCCAGTCTCTGATCCATGACAGTCTTACCTCTCATGATTCGGTGATTGAGTTTCCTTATAACCTCGTGTGAGGCACCAACACTGCAAACACATAAACTGTGTCAGTGGTTCTTCTTTGTCCACTATTTTATTGACATGCTCAGAGAATTCAGATAGATTTCGGGAGACACCATTTCCCTTTGCAGAAGCTGTTCTGGTTAGACCTTAGCATAGCATGACCATGGAGCTCTGTTACAATCCTATTTTAGTTCTTGTTTCACCCAGTTCAGCAGGTACTGACAGAGAGCTCACTAGCCTGTAATTCTCAGGATTACCCCTATCAGATTTTCAAGATGGGCACAACATTCCCAGCTCTCTGATTCTCCAGAACAGTAGCTGATTTTAATGAGATGCACATTCGTATTAGCAGCTCAGCTCTATCGCTCTGACATCATTTCAGATCTCCTGGACATTTGCCATCAGCTCCTGGTGACTTCTGGCTCTTTAATTTATCAGTTTGTTCCAAAATCTCCACTTCACACCCCAATCCCTGATCTTTATATCCTGAACTGAACAGCTCCAGGGCAGGACTCTCCCCAGCACCAGGTGGCCGGATGGGGTTACTGTATTTCTCCCCTTGCTGATGCCTTTGTTGCCCAGGATGTGCCAGGCTCTGGTTGCTGATGTAGCCTCCAGGCCAGTCTAAGGATTTTAACTTCTAAGGCCTTTTTGTCTCGCTTCCCCTGGTGAGATAATGTGATATTGACGCGTTTCTCTTTGTTTTCTTTGTAGAGAAACTCCAGGCTGAGCTCAGTAAGTTCCATTCCCCCCAGTATCACCTTGTCTGACATTGTCTCCTGCTCAGCATGTCTGTGTTCAGAGCGTTCTCACCCCTCTGTCTGTGCTTGGTTTCAGGGTGGAGAATCGCCCAGCTCTACGCAGGTACTGTACATCCCGCTGATATTTTATCCAGGGTGAGACCCCTCCTCCCCCTGGGGGTTCTCTGCTCCTTTCCCTGCACAAAGCATTTTCCTAGGACATTCAATGGGCTAGAAGCAGCAATGTCACTGGGGCAGATGGAAAGGGGCAGACGACACCCGGGTTTATTGCAGGGCAGGGACACACCCCCTGTGGGAAAGGGTTGATTGGTGAGAAAAGACTGACCCTGCTGTCAGCTGTCCAGGGCGGTAGCTGGGTTCTGCAGGACGGACATTCTGACCTGTCCATAACTGGCACTGAACTGCCCAGCTCTCTCTTCCCAGCCACTCGATTTCCATGCTCAGGCTGGGCTCTAGCCCACAATTTCCTCCTAGCATAACATGCCCAGATAGGAGCTGTTCTGTGTCTTCATGGGTTTGGGGCAATGAAGGCCCTGTCCCCATTGCAAGAGCAGACGGGTTTTTATAACCAGCTTGTGACACTCCCCAAACCCAGTTACAGCAAATTGTGCCCACACGGCACCTTTTCTGCCTCACAGCTGTGGCTGAGCTGTGTGTGTGTGTGTGTGTTTGCTCCCAGCATGCTGTCTGGCTGTGTGTGCACTGGTGCATGCTGGGAGAGTCCAGGACAGCTCCAGCAGGGCTCAGAGAGCCCAAGGGCCATGCACACACATTGCAGCACCACTGGCCCAGGGGTGCATGCACTCTGGGGTATCTTACCGCACAGAGCTGGGGGTGGGGGGCGGGCAGGAGAGTGACACAGACACTGCTGGGGGGCCTGTTAGGGTCGCCTCCTCTGAGGTCCAAAAAACCAGGACATCTGCCTGCTCCACATACCCCGCCTGTCCCCTCACCCCAGCACTGTCTGCCCAGCCCACCCTGGGAGAGCGCCCAGCCCCCACAGTCTCCTGCCTTGGGGCTGCTTCAGGTACCAACCATGCCAAGCAGGACATGACGCCAGATCTACTCCCTTCGCCCCCAGCGGTGACCCCCACAGCCAGTGCCTGCGAGGTGTTGAATGGGCCCTGCTAGCACAGAGCTTCCCATCTCACTCCCTGCTCCCAACCTGCCCCATCCCCAAGGTTCCCAGACACTCTGGATCCAGGCTCCCTCTGTGCCGTCATCGCCCCCCGCAGCTCCCCACGTCCCAGAGCCACGGACACACCCGACACTTGTAGACACTCCCCACATTAGCCCTGATCATCCCCCCTGCCTGTGACACTGAACTGCTTCCCCTATGAGTCCCCTCAGCGCTCTCCAGCCTGGGGAGAAAACGCTGGACATTTCAGGCCAATCTGGCTGGGCACAGGGAGAAAATTGAGTGCTTGGCTTTGGGAAAAGTCTCATTGTAAACACAAAGGGTTCGTCTACACGGCCCGCAGCAGCAAGTCTCAGAGCCGGGTGACAGACGTGGGGTTTGCACCAAGTCACTAAAATTAGCTGTTTAGACGTGTCTGGGGCTGGAGCTTGGGCTCTGGGGTGTCTGACGTGGGGTCCCTCATTCTCTCCTGCTGCAGACGCCCCTCAGTGTCTAAATACTGACTTGGGCCCTGGGCCAGAGCGTGAGAGTGAGAATGACTCTGCAGCCCAGTGGGTCAGGCCCTACCCGGGAGCCCCAGAGCCCAGCCCCCCTGCTCCAGTGACCCTGTAACTATTGATCCGTAACCACAGTGAGGGGAGGGGTGACAGCCCCTGGCACAGCCGTGTCTCAGCTGTGTCGGTGCCTGGTGCAAAAACCAAGTGTAGACGCTGCGTGGGTGTGAGCTGGGACTGGCACCCGGTGCAGCTTCTCCCAGATGGAGGGGGCAGTAAGTGGGGAAATGCCCCATCCCCTCCCCACTGCCCCGGCCTCATCAGCAACAGCCCCTGGTCCCCCTAGCACCAGTTACACTCCCCACTGCCCAGCCCCCCTACTGCTCTACCCTGGGGGAGGGGCTGGGCTGGGCGAGGTGAGGAGCTGGCTGTGGGGTTTGCCTGATTGGAAATTGGGCCCGTGGGGCCCGCCAGCATGGAGAGTCCCAGCTGTGCCCCCTGGGACAGGGCTGCCCGGCCAGTGTGTGTGGGATGGCACCGACTTGCTCTTAGCAACAAACCAGCCACACACGGCCCCAAAGCAACAGAGATTCCCTGGGGCCTGCCCCCCCTCACCCCTCTCTGCCCCCTGGTGCCCCCCATCTCCTGCTCCCCCTCGGTCCTCTGGCTCCTGCCCCTCCCTTACCCGTCCCTCACCCCTGGGCCCACCTGTCCCTGCCTCTGTCCTCCCCCTTTCACTAGCTCCCCCATCCCGTTTTTGCTACCCTGGGCCCCTGACCTTGTCCCCCTTTGCCTCCCTGGTATGTGCCCTTCCCCTCCACACACCTCTCCCCTGAAACCCACCCTCCCTTCCCCCCCTGCCCTCCTGGCATCTGCCCCTCACCCCCAACCACCCTCTGCTCCCATGTCTCCCACCCTCCCCTTGCCCCCATCTGCCCACCTGGTGTCTGCCACTGCCACTTGATGCCCACCCCACCCCTCACCCTCCTCTGCTGTCCTGCCTCCTGCCCTTCTCCCCTCCTCACGCCGCCCATCTGCTACCTGTGCACCCCTGCCATTCTCCTCAGCCCCATCTGCCCCCCGGTGCCCACAACGTCCCTCACCGTCCTCTGCCCCCAGTATCAGCCCCTCCCCCTGTGCCCCCCTTGTGTCTGACCCTCTGCTCCACTGCTCCCAATCCCTCAGTACCTGCCCTTTCCCCTCCCCCCTTTATTCTCCTAATGTCCACACCCCTGACCACCCTCTGCCCCCCCATCATCCAGGGCTTCCCTCACCCCCTGCCTTCCCGGTGCCCAACCCTCCTTTCACCCCCTTCTCTGCCCAAGGTACCCGCTCCTCCCCTACCCCCCCAATCCTTTACCTGCCCCTTCCTTTCCTCCCTTCTGCCTCCCAACAGAAGTCGCCCTGGCACCAACCCCTTCTCTTGCTCCCTTCTGTCCCTCCCCCTGCCCC
This sequence comes from Emydura subglobosa, assembly GCA_007922225.1. NCBI lineage: Eukaryota > Metazoa > Chordata > Testudines > Chelidae > Emydura > Emydura subglobosa. The sequence goes on from VOCO01038059.1 coordinate 22,221, forward strand.
CTTACTGCCTGTCCCCTCTGCCCCCCCCCTCTGCTCCATAGTTGCAGGCCCCTTTCCTTGCCCCCTTTTGCCTCTGGCTGTCACCCCTTCTACTCCCCTGGCACCCACCTCTTCTCTTGTCCTCCCACCTCCTGATGACCCCCCCTAGATCACCCCATGGCACAAGCCCCTCCCCTCACCCCCTGGTGCCTGCCCCTTCCCTTGCACCCCTCCCCCCTGCCACCTTCCCCATCTCCCACCAGCCCCTGCCCCTCCACTCCCCACCCCCCATCCCCTGGTGCCAGCCCCTCCCTTCACTCCTCTGACCCCCTGGTGCCCCTCTCTACCCTCACACCCATCTGCCCCCTGGTGCCCGCCCTTTCCCTAGACCCCACATTGGGCCCCCTGCTGTCTGTGCCTCCCCACACCCCCTTTACCTGCAGGGGCCCCCCCCCCCCCTGTCCTCCTTGAATCCACCCCACCATTCACCCCCCTCAGCCCCCATGGCACCTACCCCTTGACTCATTCCCCCCGTACCCCTGGAACCCACCCCTATTATCCTCACCTTCTCCCCATTAACTGCCCCTTTCCTTGCTCCCCTGCTGCCCCCTGGGGTCTGCCTTTCCCCTCTCTCCCCTCTGGCCCCCCGGGAACCTGACCCTCCCCTCACCCCCCTTGTCACCTTGTCACCTGTGCCTTCCCACACGCCCCCTTTGACCACCTGGTGTGCGCTGCTCCCACTGAGATCCCTCTGCCCCGCCTGCCTGCCCCTTCCCTCACCCCCTCTAGTGTCCTGGAGGCAGCCTCACCTTTCACTGTCCCCCTGCCTCCTGGAGCCCACCCCTCTCCTCCTTCCCGTGCCCCTTGGAGCCCCCATTCCCTCATAACTCTCTGCCCCTGGTGCCTACCACCCTCCTCCTCTCCTTCTTGACGTCTGCCCCTAATCTCACTCCCCTGGTGCCCCCTTGGGTCTGCCCCTTCCCTCCCCTCCCCCATCTCCCTGTTAGTGCCCACCACACCCCTCAACCCCCCATACCTCTGTGGTGCCTGCCTCACCCTCTTCGTCCCCTTGTCACCTGCCCCTTCCCCTGCCCCATCCTTGGCCTACCTGGTGCCCCCCACTCTCCTCGTGACCCCTCTGCCACTGGGGGCTGCCCCTTCCCCTGCTCCCTCTAGTCCTCTGGGGCCAGCCCCCCCCTTTCACTCCCCCTCTGCCTCCTTTGGGCTCCTCTTCCCCCTTTGCTCCCCCTGACACCCGTCCCTCCCATCACCCCCCCTCTGCACCCTGGCACCTGCCCCAGCCCTCACTCTGCCCTACAGTGATCACCCTGCCCTAGACACCCCCACTGCCCCTGGCTCCTGCCTCACTCTGTGCCCCTGGTGCCTGCCCCACTCCTCCTCCCCCAGCCCTGGCACCTGACCCTCTTCACTCCCGTCTGCCTCCTAGAGCCCCCCATCTCCTCATTCCCCTGCCCCTTGCAGCCCCCCATTGCCTCACCCCCCTCTGCCCCCTGGTGCCCCCCTTCCCTTGCTTCCCTGTGCCCCTGGGACCTGCCCCTCCCTGCACCCCCCTCTGTCCTCCTGCTGCCTGGTCCTTCCCTTCCCCCCACTGCCCTTCTGCCTGCCCCTCCCCTCTGCCCCTCCTCTGCCTCTCCCAGCATCAGCCTGTCCCCTCCCCTGTTCCTGGGCTGCCCTCCCCTGCCCTGCCCCCGCTTACACCTTCCCACCCCACCCCTGCCCCGCTCCTGCTCTCCTTCCCCTCAAGTTCGTTCCCATGGGCAGATGGGCCCTGACTCCCCTTAACGGGCAACAACCCCCCTCCCCCAGCGATTAACAGGGTCGCAGGTTAATTTCCCTTTGATCCCCGAGACCAGCCCCTGTGACTCTCTCCCCAGTGAACGTGACTCTGGTTCCAGACACGGCAAATCCCGAACTCGTCCTGTCTGAAGATCAGAAACGTGTGAGATGCGGAGACACACCCCAGAATCTGCCCCACAATCCTGAGAGATTTGATACTCGTCCCTGTGTGCTGGGCGCTGAGGGGTTCCCGGGCGGGAGGCGTTACTGGGAGGTGGAGGTGGGAGACAAGACTACATGGGCTCTGGGGGTTTGTAGGGAATCTGTGAGCAGGAAGGGGCCGGTCAGACTCACACCTAGGAATGGATACTGGGACCTGTGGCTGAGGGATGGGAGATACAAGGCCCTCACCTCCCCCAGGACCATTCTCCCCGTGAGGGTCAGGCCCAGCCGGGTGGGGATTTTCCTGGACTATGAGGCAGGCGAGGTCTCATTTTACAATGTCACTGACAGGTCCCAGCTCTTCACTTTCACTGACACCTTCTCCGGGATGCTTCGCCCTTATTTCTATCCTGGTGCCAATGCTGGGGGTGAAAACGTGGCTCCCCTGATCATCTGCCCGGTCCCTGACAGCGACACCCGCGGCAGAGACTTTCCCCTCCCAGCGCTGAGCAGCCCCCAGGCCTGTTCCCAGGGGAGGGTCTAAAGGGTATCAGCAGGGAAGGGGGTGGGGGGAGCCGGCTGCTGGGCTGGGGGGCAGAGGGTGTGTGGTTTTGGTCGGGGCAATGACAAGGGCAGAGGCTGAAGGTGGGGGTGGGGAGGGGGCTGCAGCAGCAGGAAGGGAAGATCCCAGCCGACATGAGGAAGACTTTGGCGGGGGGACGGGGAGGATGTAATGAGGGGGCAGGGGAGAGGCCCAAGTAGGAAGAGCCCCTGGCAGAAATGACGGGGCGGGAGGGTGGGGGCAAGGAGCCCAGTGAGTGTGACGCCAGTGAGTCAGGGGAAGATCCTGGCATTTCCTGCCCTGGGGGAGTCTCTGCCCATGGGGGTGGGGGGAGTGAAATGGCCACAGGGGCCAGTGCAGGGGCAGGGGTGAGAGCATCGGGGCCCTGCTGTGCAGGCCGCTCTGCGCTGCAGCCTCAGCCTGTGGGGGGAGCTGGTCCCAGCGTGATGGGGGGAGGGTGAGGGTGGGGAGAGCTGGGGGAGGGGATTCAGTAGCTGTGCCCGGGGAAGGGAGGTGAGTACCCAGCCCCAGGGCTGTGTGAGCGAGGGGTCCAGGCTGGGTGAATGGGATCCATTTACAGGAAGGAGCCCAGGCAGCTTTTCCCCCTGCAGCCTATGTATTTGCCCCATCCCAGTGCAGCGTGACAAATGGCTCCCGGCACAGGGTGATCCCACTAGGAAATACGGTACACAGCTTACAGTGGTTTTATTTGCTTGCTATATCTGCTGATGGATATTGAGGCCCTGTCATGATATGTTCACCTGCAGCCACTAAATGTTTGTTATGTATTGAGTTCCAAACAGGAAAACTGGTAAACAAGAGACAAAGCTGGAACATGAGCTGGGTGTAAGGCTGTTAGTTGGTAGCTGTTTTTTGTTTTAAAAAAAAAAGGCCTCCTGGTCCTAAGGTGAGAAGAGCAGCCCTTTCTTTTCTATTGTGCATGTTAATTTACCTAACTGGGCACCTATTGACATTGAAATTAAATAAAGATGATCAACATTTTTCTAAATTTGGATGGACGTTTTTGCAAAGATTGTGGCTGATTTTGATCAGGAATAGAGTGGATGGATCATTTGGATGGAAAAAAAATTGCAAGAAAGGTTCTGCATTTTTCAACCAGCTGAAAAAATGAATAGGAAGGCTGTTAAGATCTACATGGTCCAATAACAAAGGAACTTAGACGTTGTGATGAAGTGGAGATATTCTTGGGGTTTTCTTGGAGTGCTGCGTGTGTGCCTCAGTTTACCCCATATGTTACTCATGTATTTCAGTGATGGGATCTGGGTGTGTGATCATTGCAGAGGCCAGTAGAGGGTGGATGGGCCTTCCCCAGACACAGGTCCACAGACCAGACCTCTCTGCCCTATGGATCAACCAGCTGCAACAGGTTGCGTCAGACAGAGACAAGGAGGAGTGGCCTCCTTGACTGGGAAGGAGACCAAGGACTAGGATGGGACAAGGGGATGGGTCTGGGGGTGAGGCTGGCTGAAAGATCCAGTCCGTCCTTCATAAGGGGGCTCGGGAGCAGGGCATGAGCATGGGCTCTGAGGCTCCCTAGTTGGTTACTGCTGTAACTTCGAATTCATCTGCTAACAAAATCTTAATATGTTGTGACCCTGAGAACTAGAATCATAGAGTTGGAAGGGACCTCAGGAGGTCATCTAGTCCAGCTCCCTGCTCAAAGCAGGACCAACCTGGTCAAAATCATCCTAGCCAGGGTTTTGTCAAGCCGCAGCTTAAAAACCTCTAAAGATGAAGATTCCACCACCTCCCTAGGTAACCCATTCCAGTGCTTCACCACCCTCCTAGTGAAAAACTTTTTCCTAATGTCCAAACTAGACCTCCCCCACTGCAACTTGACTGTTGCTCCTTGTTCTGTCATCTGCCACCATGGAGAACAGCCTAGCTCCATCCTCCCTGGAACCCCCTTTCAGGTAGTTAAAGGCTGCTATCAAATCCCCCCGCATTCTTCTCTTCTGCAGGCTAAACAAGCCTAGTTCCCTTAGCCTCTCCTCATAAGTCTTGTGCTCCAGCCCCCTAATCATTTCTGTAGCCCTCCGCTGCACTCTCTCTAACTTCTCCACATCCTTTTTATAGTGGGGGGCCCAAAACTGGACACAATACTCCAAATACAGCCTCACCAATGCCGAATAGAGGGGAATAATCACCTCCCGCAATCTGCTGGCAATGCTCCTACTAATGCAGCCCAATATGCTATTAGCCTTCTTGGCAACCAGGGCACACTGTTGACTCATATCCAGCTTCTTATCCACTGTAACCCCCAGGTCCTTTTCTGCAGAACTGCTGCCTAGCTCATCAGTCCCCAGTCTGTCGCTGTGCATAGGATTCTTCCGTCCTAAGTGCAGGTCTCTGCACTTGTCCTTGCTGAACCTCATCAGATTTCTTTTGGCCCAATCTTCCAGTTTGTTTAGGTCCTTCTGTATCCTATCCCTACCCTCCAGGGTATCTACCACTCCCCCCAGCTTAGTGTCATCCGCAAACTTGCTGAGTGTACAATCTACCCCATCCTCCAGATCATTAATGAAGATGTTGAACAAAACTGTCCCCAGGACTGACCCCTGGGGAATTCCGCTTGTGACCGGTTGCCAGCTAGACATGGAGCCATTGATCACTACTTGTTTAGCCCTATGCTCTAGCCAGTTCTCTATCCATTTTATAGTCCATTCATCCAACCCATACTAATAAACCCTTCTGATTTCCATGCTGGCTGTGAATCGCTTCTGATTGCAAAGTGGGGTGCATGGCCCCTTTGGGGGCATGTAAGGGCTCCCCAGGGTCCCGTCCAGGGGGACCCCCAGGGGAAGCAGGGGTGTCGAACCCTCCGAGGCCAGATCCAGCAGGCAGCTGCACTGGTGTGTGGAGACGGGGAAGGGAAGGGGCGGGAGAAGACAGACTCCAAGTGGTTCCAGACCAGAGCACTGTTCCTGTGGGACTCCCACAGATGTAAACAGGAAAAATAGAACAGCAGGAATTTAGAGGAAAATCAGGAAAAATATCAACATAAAGCCTTTGGGGGGAAATGTTCTTTTTCAAAAAAGCAGCAGCAGCAGCATGGCATTTCCAGTGCCCTAATTTCCCACCATTGATGTGGATGCAGCAACAGCAGCAGAAAAAGGAAACTTACAGGTGAGATGTGGAGGAAAGTTTACCCAAAACTGCTAGAAATCCAGGATTACTGCTGATGCTACAATGCCCGTTAGAAATTCGATCTCCTTAATATCACTGCAGAGAATCTGTGGCCAAGCAGCGATCACAGCACAGCTAAACGGGTGGAGAAGGGCTGTAATGGTAACATTAGCCCTGAATGTGTTTGTTTCTGGGGGTACGGGCTGCATGGGACCGTCCCTTTAAAGCCACTCTATCGCCATCACCCACAGGGAGCCCTGAGCAAATCGCTGCTTGAACATAGTCCGGTGCAGGGCCGCTGATGAAATGTGTCTAGTTCTTTTTCACAGCAAGGCCCTGGAGAAATATTAATTGACCAGCCCCGTGAGCTCGCTCTGCGGTAGATGAGCCATTGCTTCTGTTTCAGACACAGAGAGACTCAGGTGCGGAGCAGTTAGGGCTGAATTCAGGAGGCTGAAGCTTGGCACATAAATAAGTGTCGTAGCGGCTTAGCCAAGCTCCGCCCAGGGCTAGGCACAGACCCAGCTCCCCGGTGTAACCGCTGTGTAACCGCTCGCTGAGTCACCCGGCCCCGCGCGAACCGAACCACCGAGCGTCCCCGGCGGTGCCCCCGCCTGGCTCCGTGGGGCTGCCCGACACCGAAGATAGGGAGAGGACAGACACGGGGGGTTGGATTGGTGCTCCCGGCTCCCCGCCTCTGCCACAGGCTGCGATGGGGTTTTGGCATATGAGGAAATTCTTTAGTGCTGGGGGAAGCGGCCTGTCGGTGCCGGATCATCGCGGGTCACCGCCGATGGAGCCGCACCGCGCACCGCGCCGCAAACCGCACCGCCGCTTGCGCCCGAGATGTTCAGGGAAAAGCTGATCCGCAGCCCGAGTCCGGAAATGGACGGAGCAGGAGAGACACGATCTCCCTGGCAGAGCCTAAGGCGCCGAGCGGTGAAATGAGCGGTGCGATCGGCAGGGAAAGAAGCGATGCGCCGGGCTGTGAAATGTCCAGCCCCGTAACGGCGCGTCTCCAAACGCAGCAGAATTTCCTCCTCTGCAAAACTCAATGGCAGGGCGAGATGCGGAGCTCGGAGAAATGAACCGTGCGATGGCTGGCGAAGTGAGCGACGTCCGGGGCGTTGTGAGAACAACGCGCTGTTCAGTGACGTGAACTGTGGGGTCGGTGTGAAAATCAACGATGCGTCGGGCGGTGAAAAGAACCAGAACCAGAAATCACCTTCGCTGAACGTCAGTGTCAGATCCGCGTGTGCAAAGACCCGGCGCAGCCGCTGGCAGAGCGCGAGGAGCGTAGCAAGAAACCCCCGTGATCTCGCCCTGTCCTCGGTGCCGGGCAGCCCCGCGGAGCCAGGCTGCCGCCAGCGCCGGGGAAGCTCGGTGTTTCGGGGAGCGAGGGGGCGGCGGCCGAGTGACGCAGCGAGCAATCACACAGCAGTTCCGCTGTGGCCGGGGAGCCGGTTCTGTGCCTATCCCGGGGCGGAGCTTGGCCCGATTCCGACCCACAGGCGGGTGTGGCCCAGGATAAATGTCGCGGCGCCGGTCACGGCGCTCTCAGTGCGCAGGGAGCGACACCCCCGGACACAGCCGGGGCTCTGGCTCTGGCTCCAGCCGGACACAGGCTCTTGACCAGCTGCGGATCCACTCAGACCTGCGGCAGCACCGCCGCTGAGCAGCGGGAGCGGATTGTTCTCGGCGAGGAATGACGATGCTGGCAATCTGCAGTGCAAACGCTGCGCACGTACGAGCAGCCGCAGCCTAGAAGTGCAGATCGCGGCTCGCAGCTTCGCACGGCGCGTTTCTGGCTCACCGGACCCGCCAGCTGGAGCCGGGTGCGATGCAGGGTCTGCGGCGGGCTCTGAAATGCAGGACCTGCGCTGGAAGGAACCGAGGTAGATTTACGCGGTGTCTGTGTCCGGGGGAGTCGCTCCTGCGCCCTGAGAGCGCCCTGCCCGGCGCTGCGGCATTTATCCCGGGCACCACCCGCCGCTGGGTCTGAATCGAGCCAAGCTCCGCCCGGAGCTAGGCACAGAACCGGCTCCCCGGGAACTGGTCTGGAACTGCTCTGCCCAATGAATAACCCGACCGCCCTCCGCCGCCGCTCGCCGCAGCAGGAAGCGGCCATGCAACGGCAGCAACCCGGCTCCGTGGGGCTGCCAGACACAGGGAACTGGCAGAGGAGAGATGCGGGGTCGGATTCTTGCTCACGGGTCCTTGCGCCCTGCCACCGGCTGCGATAAGCGTGTGTGTGTGTGTCCGTGTGTGTCTGTGTGTGGGCGGGGGGGGCTGCATATGAGGAAATGCTTTTCTATTTGGGGAAGTGTCCACACGGTGCTGGCTCCTCGCACGTCACAGCCGATGGAGCCGCACCGCGCAGCAAATCTCACCACCCGCTATCGCCCGAAACCTGGGGGAAAAGCCAATCTCCAGCCCGGGGCCGGAGAAGCTCGGAGCAGGGCGTGCTCCGCTGGGATCAGGCACCTCTGCGGGGGCTGGGCGGCGGGTTTGCGGGCTGGCCCCTGCACCCTGTGCAGATCATCTGAACCTGGCGAGCTTCTTTCCCAGCTGAACACCTGCCCCGCCTCCCCCGCCGCCGGGACCCTGAGCCCTCGATTATCCTCCGAGAGCCGGAGCCCAGGAGCACAGAGCCCAGCTCGCAGCTCGCCCAGCTGCTTCCCGTCGAGCGGTGGAGACACGTGCGAGCTGTGCTGTGCGGTGAGACGGGAGGTGAAATGCAGCATCTGCGGTGCCATGAGCCGCGGGAGATTTACGGTGTCCGTGTCCGGCGGAATCTCCCCCTGCGCACGGAGAGCCCCTGCCCGCCGCCGCCACGTTTATCCTGGGCCACACCCGCCCCTCGGTCGGAAACGTGCCCAGCGGTGCCCCCGCCTAGGCACAGAACCGGCTCCGCGGCAGCTGCTCGCGACTTGCTCGCTGACTCGCCCGGCCCCGCGCTCTGGCTTCGCGAAGCACCGACCTCCCCTGCGATGGAGCAGCCTGGCTCCGCGGGGCTGCCCGACACCGAGAACGGGGAGAGAGAACGGGGGGTTCACGCTGCGGGGCCTCGCGCTCTGCCGCCAGGTAGTGAAAAACTGTATGTCATGAGAATGTGTGCCTGGTGATGTACTGAGCATGCGCAGAAGAACTGAGCATGCTCTCTAACATTTTCTGAAGCCGCTGCCCTCACCCTGCCCTTGCTCGGAGTCAGACTGTGTTGCCCGCTGTTCAGAGGGGCTAAAAAGGGTCAAAGGGGGCACACTGGAGGCGGGGATGGGCAGGATGTAATCAGGGGACATAATTTTACTGGTCTGTGCTGTGCAGCTGATGTAGGCAGGAGTAGGAGAGGGTCTGAGGACCAAAACCAGGGAGGGGGGGAGGAATCAGCCAGGGTTAGCCCAGGGGGGAGGCGTTGTTAGCCTATTGTAGAGGCAAAACCCCACCCTAATGAGGGGCAGAGGGGGTCACAGTGACCCCCCCTGGGATGGGCCACCTATGACCTGCCCTGTTTGAAAAATAGATCAGGGTGAGGGGGCTGTGGGGCTGTTTTGTTTGTGCTCTTACCCTCGTCTCTGTCTCAGGGAGGCTCAGCTCTTAAAGGCACAGGCATCCCAATACCTAGAAACATGCTACAGGGGGACTGATTCCATGAAAGAGTGCCACACATTTGAAGTATGCTCCTTTGAGGATCTTATATTTTATCTATACTCTTCATACTGTTACCATGTCAGCATTTACCTTTATCTTCATTGTGCGGATGCATGTCAGCGTGCCATACATTACTTATTTTAATTGCAAGTACTTACCCTAAATATGTCTTTAAATAAGTGGTATCAATTTTTGCAAGGATATCTGTCTTTTCATTATTGTACTTACTCTTGTTCTTACTGTGACTTTTCATTCTATCTTTCTTAACTTACTTTTGTAGCGCAAGATTCTTCCGTTGGATCATGTTCCTGGATGACTGACTTCCAGTCCTGCTGTCAACACT
>VOCO01038060.1:0-20262 GCA_007922225.1 Emydura subglobosa
GATTGCCTTCTATGATGAGATGACTGGCTCTGTGATGTGGGGAAAGCAGTGGATGTGATATTCCTTGACTTTAGCAAAGTTTTGATACGATCTCCCACTATATTCTTATTGGCAAGTTAAAGAAGTATGGGTTGGATAAATGGACAATAAGATGTATAGAGAGCTGGATAGATCATTGGACTCAACCTGTAGTGATCAATGGCTCAATGTCTAGTTGGCAGCCGGTATCAAGTGGAGTGCCCCAGGGGTCAGTGCTGGGGCTGGTTTTGTTCAAAATCTTCATTGATGATCTGGAGGATGGGGTGGATTTCACCCTCAGCAAGTTTTCAGATGACACTATGCTGGGGAAGTGATAGATATGCTGGAGGACAAGGATAGCATACAGAGTGACCTAGATAAATTAGAGGACTAGGCCAAAAGAAATCTGATGCGGTTCAACAAGGAGAAGTGCAGCGTCCTGCACTTAGAATGGAAGAATCCCATGCACTGCTACAGACTGGGGACCGACTGGCTGGGCAGCAATTCTGCAGAAAAGGACCTGGGGGTTACAATGGACAAGAAGCTGGATCTGAGTCAACAGTGTGTCCTTATTGCCAGGAAAGCTAATGGCATATTGGGCTGCATTAGTAGGAGCATTGCCAGCAAATCGAGGAAAGTGATTCTTCCCCTCTATTCAGCACTGGTGAGGCCTCATTTGGAGTATTGTGTCCAGTTTTGGGCCCCCACCACAGAAAGGATGTGGACAAATTGGAAAAAGTCCAGTGGAGGGCAAGAAAACTGATTAGGGGGCTGGAGCACAAGACTTGTGAGGAGAGACTGAGGGAACTAGGCTTGTTTAGTCTGCAGAAGAGAAGAATGAGGGGGATTTGTTAGCAGCCTTTAACTACCCGAAGGGGGTTTCAGGGAGGATGGAGCTAGGCTGTTCTCCGTGGTGGTAGATGACAGAACAAGGAGCAATCGTCTCAAGTTGCAGTGGGGGAGGTCTAGGTTTGATATTAGGAAAAAGTTTTTCACTAGGAGGGTGGTGAAGCACTGGAATGGTTTACCTAGGGAGATGATGGAATCTCCATCCTTAGAGGTATTTAAGGCCCGGCTTTACAAAGCCCTGGCTGGGATGATTTAGTCGGGGTTGGTCCTGCTTTGTGCGGTGGGTTGGAGCGATATGACGGAGCTGCTAACAATAATATGAATCTCGCATTAAAATCAGCTGCTATTCTGGAGACTCGGAGGTTGGGAATGTTGCAGCCAGCTTTGCAATTTGGTAGGAGTGATCATGAGAATTAGAAGCCCAGTGAGCCTTACGTCAGTATCTGCTGAACTGGCTGAACCAAAAACTACAATAGAAATCTAAAGCAGCTCTATGACAATGACAGGATAAGGTCTGACTAACAGAGCTGGAAAGGAAACCTGTGTCCCACTAATGTATTAAATTGCTCTGAGTAGGTCAGTAAATAATGCACAGAGGAGAACCCAATGGTATAATTTACATGGACTTTCAAAAAGCCTTTAACAAAGTTCTTCACAAAAGGTTATTAAGGAAACTAAGTCATCATGGGGGAGGGGCAAAGCAGAGCCTTGGGTCAGAAACCAACTAAAAGACAGAAAACAGAGAGTAGGAATAAATGGTAAATGTCCGTATGGAAGAAGGTTAGCAGTGGGGTTCTGCAGCGTTGGCTATTAGGACTGCTGCTGGTTAGAATATTTATCAGTGACTTGGAAAAAGGAATAAGATGAGAGGTGGCAAAATGTGCAGATGACATATAATTATTTAGGTCAGACAAGACCAGAGAAGACAGAATTATTTCAGAGGGACCAAGCCTGGCTAACATGGCTACTGATGAAATTCAGTGTTGATCAGTGTACGGGAAGGCACATTGCAGGAACAATTAGAGCTATTCAGGCAGGTTATAGAGCTCGAAATTAACTGTAACTACTCAGGAAAAAGACCCAGGCATCACTGTACAGCTCCATGAAGATCTCTGCTCAATGTCCAGCAATGTTTTAAAGAATGAAGAGTTAGGATGCAGCAGAAGGAACAGAATAGAAAAAGTTTCTTACACACTCCCCCCTCCCCCCCGGGCACCGTGTGCAGGGCTGGTCACACCATCTCCGAACAGATAACACAGAGATGGGTAACAACAATGATTAGAGCCTGAAGGCTAGTTCATAGAACGAGTGATTTTAAAGGTGGGACATTTTAATTGAGATGGGAGATTTGACAGAGAAATACAAAATAGCAAGTGAGGGAGAGAAATTGGGTGCTCAGACCTTTCTTCTTTCCTAAGACAAGAACAAGAGGACACTCAAACTGAAAAGCAGCAAATTTCAAAGTACAAGAGGAAATGCTGTTTTTATAGGATGCACAATTAACCTGTGGAACAACTTGCCACAAGATAGCCTTGAGGCCAAGTGATTAGCAGGAGTAAAATGAAAGGACGTTTAAATGGATAATGAGAACATACAGATTTATACTGGGTAGGATTAAAATAAAACAGACATGCAAAGAAAAAAACGCAAATGGAGAAAGGATTCAGAAAGGTGCAGACATTGATATGGAAATGTGACTATTCAGAGTTATCACCGCTCTCAAAAACACAGGCATTCTGGATGGGAGAGACGCCCCCTCCTGCTTCAGGGCACAAGGCAAACACTAGCTGAGGGGGGTCAGGAGGGAACTTTCCCAGGGGTAGGTCAGTCCATCATTGGCCACTAGGGTTTCTCGCACCTTCTCCTGAAGCAGCCGGTGCTGGGATGGCCACTGTCAGAGGCAGGATCCCAGACCAGATGGGCTCGGGTCTGATTTGATCTGGCAGCTCCTGTGTTCTTAAAAGCTTCCGTTTTAGTCTGATACAGCACGACACTTAAGCACACGCTGAACAGGGCTGGAATGACTCATGGGCCTAAAGTCCAGCATGTGCTTAACTACCCTGCTGAATCGGGGCCTTAGTGAATCCATATTAAAAACCCGTTTAAATAATTATCCCCAAATAAAACCAGCTGCTTTGAATATGACGCTCTTGTGAAAATCAACTATTATTATTGGCTGTGGGAAGGGAGGCCCCACACCCAACCCGATGGCATTTCTGCCTGTCTGTCTGTGTGTAACGTGATAACTTTTGAAAACCACGTCTCATTTGCTCCAAAGTTTCAGGGCATGTTTTAGGCACCAGTGGGCAGAGTCTTTCTGATTTTGGTGTAAAATGGAAAACTTTAAAGCCTGATTTCCACTAAAATCTCAGGACACAGGGTGAGGCAGTGACCTCAGGGTTAGGATTAGGGTTTAGGTGAGGGTCAGGGGCCCCTCATCCCACTCCAGCCATCCCCCAGGCAGGTTTCTCATCCCCAGTCCAGCCAGACCCCTCCCCTCCCTGACCCCAGCCCCACTCAGAACCCGATTGATTTTGGTAAAATCAGAAAATGGAAAAGCCGGATTTTACTGGAAATAGATTTTCCAATTTTCACCCAAGTCGCTATGGATCTGCCCAGAGTGGGGGTGGGGTGAGGCTGGGACCTGGCCACAGGGGGCTGAGGGCTTGTCCTGGGGGTGCAGCTCTGCCTACATGAGTAACAAAGTGGGTGCCCCGCCCTGTATTACAGCTGTGCCCAGAGGCCAGGCCAGGCCAGTGCTGGGCTCTGCACAGACATGGAGCAGTCGCCAGTCCCTGCCCCGAAGAGCTGCCAGTCTAACCAGACACGACAGGCCCAGGGCGGGGGAAGGGGCAGGACACACAAGCAGAGTGAGCAGAGCGATGGTGCAAATGGCACGTCCCTGCCACCCTTTAACAATCACACTGCGCTGGGCAGGGGGAGGGGACGAGCTACACGGAAAGGGAGGGGGAAGGGAGCAGGTTGGGAAATGGGGGGGTTGGGGTGACAGGACTGGGTGTGAGGGGGTCGGAGCCGGCAGCCAATCAGCACAGAGAGAAGATGGGCGAGTGACACTGTGACAAGCAGCGTGATGACATCATCAGCCACCGCGTCTCTGCCACCTTCTGCCTGCCAGGGGGACCCCGGGGGTGTGAAGTGCTGCAGCAGCTCCCAGCATGGACACGTCGCTGGGACACGGTTGCAGAGTGACCCCAAACCTGCTCCCTCCCCCGCCGTGTGGGAGCAATAAACCCCCTGGGTTCAGTGCGTGGGGCTGGGCAGGCCCGGCGATGGCGGGGGGGAAAGGGGCAATTGCCCAGGGGCTGGTGATTTAAAAGGGCCGAAGCAAAGGGATCGATACCATGGGCGATGGTGAAGCTTCTCCTTGGGGAGGTTAGTTCCCTGGTCCACATCTTCTGCCCTGGGCCCTGCCCCCAATTCCACCCCTGCTTTGCCCCAGGCCCCGCTCTTGCCCCGCCCCCCTTGGCCTGCTCGCCCCCACGTCCCTTGCTCCCCACACCCACTCGGCGAGCCTCCACCCTGCTGCTCGCTTCTCACCACGTCCCTCCTCCCGCCCCCTCCCCTCTTGGCCCCCCTCCTCTGTTCCACAGCGCCCCTTTCCCACTCGGCCTCCCTGCCGCCATGTCCCTCCTCCCCGCTCAGCCCCTCCAGCCATCACTCGCCACCTGGGGGAAAGTGGGGTGTGACAGAGAGGAGGGTGGCTGAGCGGGAGTGGAGAGGGACGTGGCGCTGAGCGGGCCAGTGGCTTTTCTGCCCTGGGGCCCAGAATTGATGTTTTCTGGCCTGGGTTAGGTTCTGTTCATTTTGCATCCTAAATGTGTGGGACAAGGGGCAGAGCTTCCCCGTGCAGAGCAGAAACCAAACTGACTCTCAGTTTATTGTGAGAGCTCCCAATACCTGCCCCAGGGGTCTATGCAACTTGTTGTAAAGTCTTGAGATTCCCCCTCCTCTCCCATCCCACTGAACCAAGGGACTGAAAGTCAATAACAGGAGAGGGTGTTACAAGGGAGAAGATTTAACTTGAGTCAGTGCAAACTCACAGAGTCATTTTTCTGCTGGTAGCAGCTAGAACACACACAGGGCTCTGCCCAGCTATTCCTGCTGCCAGCGTTATCCTGGGGACGCAACGCCTAGTGCAGTTATAACGCTGAGTAAATGGCCATCTCCTGTCCCTATCGGCTGAGTGAAGGGAGGCCCCACACTGAACTCGATGGTGTTTCTGTCTGTCTGGAATGGGCATGTTCTAGGCACCAATGGGCAGAACCCTGGTGATTTTGGTGAAAACTGGAGAACTGTAAAAGCCTGATTGCCACTAAAATCATTGTTTGATCCCTCAGGATACGGGGTGAGTCTGTGACCTCTGGGTTAAGGTTAGTGTTTAAGTTGAAGGTGACGTTACAGGCCCCTCTCCCCACTCCACTCAGTCCCCAGCTGGATTTCTTGCCTCCTCTTCAGCCAGCCCCTGCCCGCTGGGCTCCTCACCCCCATATTCCAGCCAGGCCCCTCGACGCCTCACTCTGGTCAGAGCCCCATTGATTCGGGTGAAAATCAGAAAAGCCTGATTTTAGTGGAAATGAGTTTTTTCCAGTTTTCTGCTCTTCACAAAAATCAGTAGGGTCATGACCAGAGTGTGTGGGGGGGCAGGGGCCCATTTGAAGGTGGGGAGAGGATTTGAGAAGCCCACGTGGATGCACCACTGGGCCTATGTAAGCAATGAAGTGAGCGACCCTCTAGTTACAGAACTGCCACGTAATTGTGCTCCGGGATCTAAACTCTCAGGTTGAGATTTTGTGCTGGGAACCCTCAGCCCAGGGATATGTGAGGGCGAAGGCGGCTTTAACCCACCTCCCCCGCCATCCTCCTGATCCTGGGAGCTCCGGCTGCCAAAGCAGCCCCCACTGTAACCCAGGGCTTGTCTGCAGGGGAAGGTTACAGCAGCGTAAAGTAAGGTGGGAATTTAAACTGCTCTGGTCACACCGGTATAACGCCCCAGGGCAGTGCTCTTATTCCCTAGTAGGAGTGAGTTTTTCTGGCTTAGCTTGTGCCGTTAGTTACAGCAGCTTTGGGTGCCTGTGGGCAGCAGCACGGCCCAGGATGTCAGTAGCTCTGCGCGCTGTGGCTCCATCCCGACACGTCCTTCTTGTTCCCAGTCCCATCTCCACACACCGCACAAGGCTTGTGAGTGGGTCCTCAGAGAGCACCTGCAGCTGTTCTCTGCACTGCCTGCACTGGAGGAATCCTCACCCTGCTGGATCCAAGCCCTTTGAAGCCCTTTTCGCTGCTCTGGTTCTTTTAACCAACAGAGTGGGGGAGGGGTGGGGGAGAAAATCTCACCCTCCATTTATTAAAATGTGTCCAGCCCTTATGGGTGTGAAGGTGGCACTGAGCAAGTGACCTGGGTGTAACCAGCCCCGTGAGATCTGCCTGAGTCTGCAGACAGCGCTGTTTGCTGCTCACAGACATCACAGTGGGGCTGGGATGCTGGCAGTAAAGGCTGATCGATGGCAATTTAATTGTCACCGTTTGCAATTATCTCACTGCTGATCATTTTAGCGGAAACACCCAGCTCGTGTGCTTCCCCTTCCCTGCTGGATGCAAGGACAGGTACTGGGGAGGGGGCAGTGGGGCAATGGCAGACATTGGGCAGTGGGGCAGCTACCTGCTTTCTAAAGTTGCTGGGGTGAGGAACAGTGAATTCAAGCCCCTCCCAGTCCGACCTCGATCCAAATATAGCGTAATCTCCGCTCACACTAAAACAGGGAAGGGAGAGAGGAGACACATTCCCCCTCCCCTCTGCTCTCCTCTCCCCAGTATCTAATGCCTGCTGGGTACCAGAACAAATGCACCCGCACACATACAGCACATGGTCACTGAGGGGGAAATCCTGCCCCTTCTCTCTTTACATGGCTGTGGTAAGGCCAGGACACCAGGGGATCCCCTGTGAGGGATCCCAATACTGGACAAGTCCCCAGAAATGACACTGTCCCAGCTGGGCTAGGATGACTCAGAGCCTGGGCTCAGGGTGCTGTTTCTGTAATCCCCGTGAGGTATCTTAGGACAATTGGGCGCCTCCCGTCTGAGCCAGCGCGAGCAGCCCTGAGCTCACTGCTTGGGCTCTGGTGCTGATACGGAGACATTCCCCATCATCACCCATTCAAACACCAGCACGTTATTTGCAATTGTTCCAGCCCACATGTGTTTTACACTTTTTCCAGCACACACATATAGCCCCCTCCTGCCCCAGCAGAATTGTATCTGTCAAATACCTCCCCCCACAGCTGAATGGGGGGCTTTGCTGCATTTCCCACCCCATCACCACTCCCCACAGCTCTGCTATGTCCCTGCTGTGGGCACTGCAGCCCACACAGCTCCATAGCCACAGCCTGAGCAATCCCATCGCTTCCCAAGGGCCCTCCAGGCCCAGCTGTGCCCCTGGGCTGAGCAAGGGAATCCCCGGCCTATGAGATCTTTACACTGAGTCACAGCCTCCCTTTGGCTTCATTCAGTCATATTTATGGGGATAACCTTTATGTCAGTCAATGCAAGTGGCCCCGCCACTGACCTTTCTCGCTCTCCATATCAGATCGTAGGGTCTCTAGAGAGAGAAAAGGGTGAGAGGAGAAATTTCAATCTGTTGTGTTTATGGGAATAACTGTAATGTTAGTTACTGTAACTGGCCCAGAGACTGACCTTTCTCGCTCTCCAGTTCAGATCGCAGAGTCTCTACACGGGGAAAGGGTGAGAGGTGAGATTTCATTCTGTCATGTTTATGGTGAAGTTCCTGTTATTGTTTAATGCATCTGGGCTGTCGTTATGAAACAGAGAAACAAATAGACGGACACATGGAGAGACACAGATGGGTCCCTGCGGAGGTCCCTGCACTCCCATCCTAGGCCAGCTCCTGATCTTGGGGATGACACCTGCCCCCTGATCACAGTGACAAATGGCAACAGCTCCCTGTAAGGCCAGGCTAGTTGGAAGGTGCCCAGCTAAGAACACAGTGGAGGTGCCTTTCTTTACCTGGGTGCTCAGCTCAGCATGAGCCGGGGAGGAGGGTGTGGATGGACCCTGCAGGCATCACCTCTAAGATCAGCTCTTTCCCACATGGAGCTCGTCCATTGGGTGTGTCAGCCTGGGATACAAACACTGCAGGAAATGGAGGTAGCGTCACGTCTGACAGTCACTTCTGAGCACAGCCTGAGCTAGACCATCTGTGCCCAGTGCGAGCAGTGTCTCAGGGCAGCCGTGGAAATCTGGAGTGTTTGTTTTGTTACAGCACTCCTAGACAGACCGCACAGCCGTGCAGCTGGGGCAGAGAATTCTCTCCAAGGCCCGTGAAACAAGACAGTGACAGTTAATTGGTCTGATTTGTTACTGTTTGGAAATGAGCCCATCATAGCTCTCTCTGCGCACATAGACACATTTTACATACAACTCGAAATGAGATAATCCCTATCACCTAAACATGGGCTCAATGCGCATCCTGTATCCATTCAAACCACAGATTAACCAGTTCAAACCTGTGTGGAGGTGACAATTCTAAACATAAAAAATCCACTTCCAACTTTCACAAGTAAAAAGCACGGCTCCTTTCTGCTTCTTTGAGTTACCTGCTTCCGTCCTGACTGGAAAATCATTCAACAGACATTCCCCTTCCTATACTTGCAAATTTCTACCTAAAGTTCACAGCATTTCAGATGAGAAAACCCTCTGGGTGGGACTTGCAAAGCTGCCTTAGGGGTTTACACACTTGTTCTCATTAATTTTAACATAAACTGAGTATTCAGACCCCTTAGGCAGCTTTGAAAACTCCAGCTCTCTAAAAACACAGAGATCACTAAAGGCCAATTTCTGCCCTTTTTGACCAGAGAAAAAACTCCATCTGAGCCCTTACACTGCAGTAGAGAGTTCATTGCCCTGTTCCTGTAGCAGGATCTCAAGCTGGGCAAATCTTAGTGTAGATAAGGTAACTGTTGACCTTTCCATTTGCACAATCACTGCTTTGCCCATCTACAGCTCTTACTTACTTAGACGGGGACAAGAGGGGATCCATGCACAGACTGGGGGGGCAGAACTGGGCCCTAAGAAACCCCTTCTCTCCTCCTACTTTGCTTTCTGGTTTTCCTGCAAGCAGCCCAGTTACACATGTCCAAGCTCCAAGCCCAGCTCACTGAGCCTCACGTTTGTGTTTCAGCTGGAGCAGGGCTGACCCCACGGAATAGCTCAGAGTCACATTCCAGCGGGTGCCTTGGTGAGAGCCAAAGGGGTGTAACCACTTGACGCTTCTCGGTTCAAATGTGAAGTCATAATTTATTCAGCTCCCCCTTCACCCTCAGCCCAGCTCCCACTGCCTGAAACTCCTCCGGACATTAAAAAAAGCCCCTTAATCCCTGTCTCTCTGCTTTTGGTTTTGGTTTTAAATCTCTGTCTGTCTGTCTGTCCATCTGTCTCTCCCTCTCACTAAGTCCCCATCTCCTGGTTACTTTACCTTTTGCTCTGTGTTGCCTCCAGAAGCAGTAACTGGCCAGGGCACTGAGAACAGCCAGGAGAGCCAGGATCACCCCCAGAGCCACTATCCCGGGACTGACCCTCGGGAAAAACAGCTCTGCAAGAGAAAGTGTCATTGACTAGTTGGAAGCAAACACGTGCAGAATGAAGGCAGGACACTCGACAATGGTGACCAGGATAGTTACAAGAATCTCATAGGGAAATACACAGTGAGATCTGGCTCCTTTGTGCTTTATTATTAAGCCAATGAAAGTCCAAGCTTTAGTCTTCTTACTGACTATGCTTAACTCATGGGAGGAAGCGTGATGGTGACAGGGAGGGGGCAGGGAGGAGCTTTGCTATGCTGCATCCATCTTCATCCACCCCTGGCCTACATCCAAGCGAGCCGATGTTTCCTCACTTCTCTAGGCTGCTCTGACTGACCCCAAGGCTGCAGCTGGTGCGGACTGGCCCTCAGGATCAGAGCTGTGACCAGCTTCCTGACACCACAACTCCCCTGAGGTCAGAGGGGCTCATCTACATGAAAGAGTCTGACCCTGAATATGTGAATGAAGGATTTTAATAAAAACAAAACTTGAGTCTTGAAATTCAGAGTAAAAATTGCTCCAGATTCCTTTTCCTTTGGCCCTGGAGCAATGGCTGACTAGCGAGCCCTTTGCTAGGTGATCAGTGTGGTGTTTTGAAACTGTGTCAAAATTACAAGCTGTCACTTTAAATCCTGAGGGGATTCCTGGGCCTGCTTGCAGGCTAAGGGGCTCTGTAGGGAGCGTGCTGCTGGGTCCTCTGCAGTCAGTCTGCAAAGAGCCAGCCTAGAGCAAGTTATGCTGAGTTCTGCTCCTCTGCCTTTGGGAGCAGCCTGCTTTGTCTCTCTCTGTACTTGGCTGTTGTGTGGTAGAGTTCTGGATTCTTAGAAGTAAAGCAATGTTACATTGCAGCCTACCAGGAAGAGTATTTTTTTTGTTTTACAGTCTCCATGTGTACGCTGTGAACATAACAATCAGGTAATCCTGGGAATATCATAGGCTAAACAGCAGTGCTGCACTTTGAGACCTCAGATGAATAGTACTTTACACCTGCCACATTTTTATTATTGTAGAGATGAAATATTCTACATTGAGCAAGTTGTTTGGTAGATAATAATACCTAAAATCCCCCCCTAAAAATGAATATGCTTTTAGGTAAGATTCTATTTCTGCATATTTTGAGCCTGAACTTTTATTGCTGGTATTTTCAGCTGTAATCTAAGTAGCAGTGCTCAGATCATTTCCAGGGCTCTCTTCCGCTGTTTGGGAAAAATGACTTTTTTAGCCAGATTTTCATAAATATTCAGCACCCAGCAACTCTCACCAAGAACCAAGGAGAATTCCCTCCTTCACAGCACACACAGAGAAGTCAGACACAACCATAAATACTCTTGCTGGAAAGTGGCAGCACAAAACCACTCTATTTCTTAGAATCCAGCATCTTAACACACATGAACCCCACAGCAGAGAGGAGGGGCTGCTCCCTAAGGCAGCGGGCACAGCTCACCCCACCTTGCTTTACGCTGGCTCGTCTGGGGTGTAAATCTACCTCGCCCTAGGCTGCTGCGCACTCACTGGCTGTGTGGACCCTGCTACTGGGCACTGAAAGTTCCCTGCTGCACTGTGATCTGTTCCCGTTTCAAAGCTGGGTAGAGCAAAGCGCACCACGGAATTGTTAGTGCAGGTAGCCAGGTCCACACAGACAGACGGTGCCTGGCAGGCTAGTGCGAGGTATATTTACACCCAGACAAGCCAACGTAAATCAAGGTGGGGTGAGCTGTGCAGGCACAGCTGAGCTGAGGCAGATTTACCCCCAGCTTCCCGTGAACTAACTGTTCCTGTAGACAAACCCTGACTCTGCTCACACGCTGCAGAGCCCAGCTCTAGCCTACGAACAGGACCCAGAAAACCCCAATCACAACCCCCATTCCTAAACTGACGGCTTGCAAATCCAGCATAGCCCTCACTGCACTGCAGGGACAAAGGGGAATTCCCTCCCCCTCCCCCACAGAGAAGAGATGATCACTGGATACGGAGCTGCTCTGAGAATCTGGCCAATGGCAGCCCAGCCTGCAAAGTCCTAAACACCCTCAGCTCCTGCTGGAGTCACAGAGCATTGAGGCTGCTCAGGATTTACAAGAAGTGCTCGGCACCTTGAAGGTTCAGGCCAATAATGAGAAGATACAATTTTAAATACCCTCCACCAATGTCTGCACCAATGTCCACGTGCGGCTTGGACGGGCACTGACCTGCTATGGAAATCGCTGACTCTCTCTCCTGGTTGAGTCGGGGGTTCCTGACACAGCAGGACACTTTCCGGTTGGACTCCTCTGTTAGAACAATGGCAGCCTCTGTTTGAAACAGGCCATTGGCCTCTTGGGATATGTTTACAGAGGGTGATGGTAAGAGCGGCCCCTGGAGATCTCTCCACAGCACCTCGGGCTCTGGGAACCATCCAGATGATCGACACACAACCCGGATCCCTCCGTCCTGATGTCCCTCCACAGAAATGGCAGGAGCAGAGCCCAAACCTACAGAAGAAATTAATGATCCTGCAGTGCCCAGTAATGAGCCAAAAGTTTTGACATTATTATCAAAAGCCATTTCCTATTAAACTAATAACTGACTGTGAGCCCCTGGCTGTGGTTGATGAGTTAAACTGGCCAGATTCCAATTTGATACTTTGCACCACTTCACTGAAACCAGTGCATGTGTGTGTGTAGACAAGCCTTAAATTAATTCTCTACCAAAACACTTTGTTACTGGGGAGGTCAGGTTGCCTTGGCAGTGCCTTCTTTCCTTCCAGAGCGCAGAAGTTGGCAACAGCAAATTGCTCTCCTCTCCAGAGCCAGGAAACACCCCCACGCCCATAAAATCCAGACATTAGATATGAAGGAAATGCAGGGTGAAGGCAATGCCTCCCACACCAGACCTCACTTTTATTGATGAGCTAAACTGAAATAAAATTATCTTAATCTGAAAGAAGAGGCTTCACTTTACGCAAAGATGTGAATTCAAACTAATCTGGTTATTTTGACTCCAGCTGCTGTGCAGAGAAGACCTGAAGCTGCTTGGAAATTTCACACAGAGTTCAGGCTGCCTGGTGATATTATCTCCTGCCCTTACAGAGCGCTGAGTTAAGCAAAACTCAGACCTCTGAAAACCAGGAAATCCATAGTGAAGGTAAACACCTCAATAACCTTAACTCTGCCCCCTTGGAGCTGACCATAACCACTGGAAATTGGCTGCATGCACTAACGCTGTGTTCACAGTATTCAGTGTAGCTGTAATAACCAGTGAAGTGATTATTCGGCGCTCACTGGCAGAGCTGTCCCTGTGACATACGGAGATGTGCAGGTGTACCAGGAGGGATCAGTCATGCCTCATTTCACTGCTGAATTGTGCAGGTTGTGTCAGTAGCAGGGCACAGACTTCTTGCCATGGGGATTGTCAGCAGCCTGGTGTCAGATATGACTTGGTGAGGGGCAAGTGAAAGCACCGTCCCAGAAGGAACCTTCAGGGCAAGGGTGATGGGGTGGGAACATTTTACAAGCTGGGGATGGTTTGAGTGGAGCAGGCTCAGTGTTTGAGTGTAGACCAAGTGTTTGCTGCACCTGCCCTGAACCTCATGGCATGGCTGGTTACAGAACTAGCTGCACCTCTGCCGCCTTTCTGCTCTCTCTGGCAGCACCTTCAGGGGTCAGGCCTCCTGCCTCTCCCTGTCCTGGGGGTGGGGAATTCCTCAGTTCTCCCACTCTTAGCCCAAGCTCTGGGCTACAGCACCCTGTGTATCAACCACTGTTACCCTGTGGGTGCCAGACACGAGCCGAGATCAATCCCAGCTGGTGACATCAGTGTGGGGGGATCAGCCATTGTTCGGCCCCAGGTGTGCACAAAAACTGTTGTGATAAGCACATGTTAATGTCTCGGGACTGTTTAGGGGTGTTTGTATATCTCATTAACCCCTGGCTCTAACAAGCTTAAATTTGGACCACTAACCCTACCCCCAATTCCAATGAGGCACAGCAATTTTCAAGACAATCGGAGTATGTGCCTGGATTTCAGAGACCTTAGAAAAACTGGCTGTTAAACAACAAACTAGAATCAACCTTATCCAGAGCAGAGCTACCAACCCAACATAACAAAAAAATGGTGTATCTCGCCATGAACCCTCTGACTCCACTTATTACCCTGTTTAACACATTAAAACATCAGAACAAGTTACTGACCTGAAACCTGCAGTTCCAATAAAGCTTCTTCTTTAGAGACATTGGACTGAAATAAACACGTGTACTGCCCATCGTCTGAGGGCTGGATATCGCGTATTCTCAAGGAAACTCTCCCATTGGTGATGTCGTCTTTCAAGAGCTCAGTTCTTCTTCGATATTCCGACACCTGCTCTCCATACTGATCCTGCCCATCACGGTACAGGTGCACGAGTGCAGAGGACTTGGATCGGAACCATCTCAGCTCCATGCGCTCAGCACTCATCCTGGGGTAGAGGTGGCAAGGCAGGATGGCCTCCCCACCTAGGGAGGCGTTGATTGGACGGTCAGGTCCTGTCACCTTTAACTGTGCTGTGAAATGTGCAAGAAAAATGGAAATTAAATCGGTGAGGGGCTGGGGGTGGCATGAATTCAGCAGTAAGACTCACAGTAAGAGAGCGCCCTGCGTTAGAAGTGAGCACCATGTACCCATGCAGTGCCCCAGACATGTCTGTGAGTGCAGAGAGTCAGAGGCTTGGGGTAACTGCACATCTGACCCCCTCCGTGGTCTGCTCAAAGATTGTCCCCTCAGGCCTCTAGTCATCACCTCTCTCTGGGCAGGGACCCACGCCCTTCTTCCGGCACACTGGGGATTTAGGATTGCAGCTCCCTGCAATTCATTGTGGTTTTCCCAGCAAGCCTGACCACTGCGCTTTGCTTTCTCTTCCAGGGTTATGAACACTGTGTGCCAGCGGTTACCAGTAACCAAACAGCTCTTCCATAGCACAGAACATTTAAGGAGAAAAGCCTGACAGTGGAGATGTACCATAAACCAATCAAAGGTCTGAACGCATGTTACGTTTATACCAAAGGAGCCTCATTTGGTGCATGGGACTCTCTGGCCTGGTCTATGCTGGTGACGGAGGTCGATGTAACGTTGCTTACGTCAAACTCCTAAAGCATGAGTCTACACTGGCACATTAGTTCCGTCGACTTAAAGTGCAGTAAAAGTCAACCTAATAAAACCACCTCCGCAAGTGTCGTAGAGCGTAATTTGAATTTCATGAGTCGAATTTGTGTCGGTGTAGACAGAGCGTAATGTAATTCAACATGAATGGCCTCCGGGAGCTATCCCATAATGCCCCGTTGTGACCACTCTGGACATTCGCACTCTGCTGTTACATGCCCACACAATCAGGGAATAGCTCCTCCCCTCAAGCCCCGGAAAATTTTGAATTTTCATTTCCTGTGCAGCCAGTGTGGAGAGAACTTTGTAGCTGAACTCATCATGGTGATTGCAAGGCCAAGACGCGCTCCAGCATGGAGTCGACCAGAAGTCTTTGATCTCATCGGTCTGTGGGGCGAAAAGTCCATTATGGCTCACCTCAGAGCCAGCAAAAGAAACTTTGACATATAAGGGAAGATATCCCAGGTCATGCTGGAGAAGGGGCACAACAGGGACACGCAGCAGTTCCGCGTGAAGATCAAAGAGCTAAGGCAGGCATATGAGAAAGCTAGGGAAACTAACAGCTGTTCTGGATCCTCGCCCAAAACATGCCACTTCTACAAGGCGCTGCACGCAATTCTCAGTGGCGACCCCACCACAGTGCTGCCACGCAGCATCGATATCTCCACTGGATCCCAGTCTAGGGAGAACGACAAGGACTCTGTGGTTGATGATGAGGAGGAAGAGGAGAGCAGAGAGCAGGAGAGTGGGGTGTCCATTTTCCCAGACATCCAGGACCTATTCCTGACCCAAGAGCAGTCCAGCAACACACAGGACAGCAATGATGATCGGGATCCCAGGGAAGGCACATCTGGTGAGATTTTTTTCTTCTTCTTAGCAGTTATGTCCTTGATACAATGTCTGAAATTACCTTTTTAAAGAGGGAGAGGGGATTTCAGGGTCTTAGCGGACTTTACTGGAGGGTTACTCCCGGAACAGATCATTTATGTGCAGAGGTATGCTCCGAGAATCATCCATCGATATCTCCAGGAAACTCTCATGCAGGTAATCTGTTACCCTTTGCACAAGGTTTCTGAGGAGGGAAGCTTTGTTTCTTCCGCCATGGTAGGATACTTTTCCGCACCACGCTGCAATCAAATGAGCCAGAATCATGGCGGAACACACCATAGCAGCATAAGGGCCAGGCCTGTACCCTGCTGTGTGCAGGAAATCTTCCCTTTCCCCCTGCGTTACCCTCAGGAGACTGATATCACTCATGGTCACCTAGGGAAGATGGCGCATGTTTAAAGTACCCAAACTATACAATCGATACACTATACTCCTCTAGTCCCCTTTCTATGGGCATACGGAGTCAGTTCAATAATTGTCCAAAGGTATCTGATGATACATTTAACCTACCGTGTCCTCTGATCAACTCTGCCCACCTCCTCCCAAACTGTTCCTCTGAATATAACCGGGTGACCGGTCACCTCTCTCATACATTAATTTTGGACTGTGGTTTTTACCAATAATTAAGCCTCTCTATAACAGATTAAAGAGCCCCTGGCTTACCATCCCTGTAATGGCAGAGTGAGCCGACCCTTCTGAGATGCTCAGAATGGAATGTAGGTCTGGCTTAGCCTTCTGCACATGAAGGGGAGTATTTTTTACATTGTAGCAGTTGCTTCAGTTCTTTGGGTCTGCTAACTATGGCAATATTGTGTATTTCTTTTCATTCTGTAGACACCTCGGCCTTGCCCCTCTCCCCCTCCCCTCCCCCATCTAGAACTGCTGCAGAAAGACTATCACAGATCAGAAAGAGGAAAAAAAATCATGGGACGACATGTCTGGCGAGCTCATGAACCCCTCTACAGCCACTGAGACAGAGCTCCGAGTGTGTCGGATGACTTTGTCCCAGAAACTGGACATGGACATGGACATGAAGAATCAAAGAGCAATGCAGGAGCATGATCGCAGTACACAGCAGGAGATGCTGCGAATAATGTGGGATCAGGCTGACATGCTCAGGCATCATGTGGAGCTACAGGAAGAGCGGCAGCAGGACAAAGTCCCTCTGCAGCCCCTCCAGAACGTTCCTCCGCCTATCCCTTTGCTGCCCTTCCCTGCCCCCAAGTAGCCTAAGAGGAGACTGGGCAGGCTGCAGTACGTGGTGGAGGCAAGCAGAAAGATGTGGCGGTCCCGTTGAGAACTGTACTGCAAGCAACCACAGTTGTTTAGTATCACATTAAACTGTGAATTAACACTTGCCTCCCCCCCCCCAAGCACACACACCGGAATGTTCAGAAAAAAAATTTTGCAGCGTTTCAATACGTCTCTTTATTAATTCATAGCTTGTCTGGGGAGGGATTTGGAGGGTGCCAATATCGATGGCAGAGGGGATAGTAAGGAAAGACACAAAACATACAGAAAACATTACTGCGTGTCATTGCAGAACTAGTTTTTCATTGCTTGCCAAAGGCGAAGTGCTCCGCGATTGGCTCTGAGTGTATTGCTGCCATCTGGCTGCTCAAAATTTGCAGCCAGCCTTTCTGCCTCCACAGCCCAACCCTGGGGGCACTTTTCCCCCTTCACTTCACATACATTATGAAGAACACAGCACGCAGATATAACTGATGAGATGTTTTTTTCACTCATGTCTAGCCTAGTAAGGAGACATCTCCATCCGGCCTTTAAACACCCAAACACACATTCTACCACCATTCTGCAAGTGCTGAGCCTGTTATTAAAACGCTCCTTGTTGCTGTTGAGGTGCCTGGTGTATGATTTCATTAGCCAAGGGAGCAAGGGGTAGGCAGGATCCCCCAGGATCACTATTCGCATTTTCACATCCCCGATGTTAATTTTTCGGTCTGGGAAGAAAGTGCCCACCTGCATGTTCGTGAACAGACCCAAGTTCCTAAATATGCGCGCGTCATGCACCTTTCCAGACCACCCTACATAGATGTCGGTGAAACGACCCGTGTGATCCACAAGGGCCTGCAACACCATTGAAAAGTACCCCTTGCGGTTTATGTACTCTGTTACAAGGTGGTCAGGCACTAAGATAGGGATGTACATGCCATCAATAGCCACTCCACAGTTTGGGAACCCCATCACAGCAAACCCGTCCAGTATGTCCTGCACGTTTCCCAGTCACTACCCTTTGGAGCAGAAGTTTATTGATGGCCCCGCACACTTGAATCATGGCAGCTCCCACTGTAGATTTACCAACTCTGAATTAATTCCCAGCTGAGCGGTAACAGTTGGCAGTTGCCAGCTTCCACAAAACAATGGCCACTTGCTTCTCCACCGTCAGAGCTGGTCTCAAGCAAATATTCACGCACTTCAGGGCCAGGGACAGCTCTGCGCAAAGTTCAAGGAAAGTGGCCTTTCACATACGAAAGTTTTGCAGCCACTGGTCATCATGCCACAGCTTCATAATGATGCATCCCACCAGTTTGTGCTTGTTTCCTGGGACAAGAACTGGTGCTCCACCGACTGCAGATGATGTGTAACAGCCTGCAGCAATCGGGAATTGTTCCACTCTATGGCTTGTAGCAGAGCAGCCTTGGTGACATCGCTATTGTCTGTGCTTTGAGTTCTCTCTCGCCTTTGAAAATAATCCAGGATAGGCCGCAATGTATTTCTGATGCTCACAATAATAGTGGAGTTGAGCAGGCTCCATGTCTCTGCAGCAATGGCGAGCGCGCAGCATAAACAAACGGCACAAAAATCAGTTTCCTGTTTGTTTGGGGCAAGAGGGGAGGGGGAAGGAGTGTAGCATCATGGGATGATGAAAATCTTCCCAACAGCCCCTGGAGCTAGTTGCACTGTGGGATAGCGATCTTGAATGTTGACCCAAGCGTGGTGAGTGTGGACACATGAGACCGGCACAAGGAGTGTAGTGTGAACATGCTCCAGCGACTTCTAAAAATCGGCAGGTGAAAGTAAGTTGACTTCACTCTGCAGTGTAGACATGTCCCAAGATACATTCCAAAGTCTTTCAAACCTTTCTCTAAGGGGTTGTCCTCTTGGTTACCAGCTCATTTCACTTAGAAGTCCAAGATCTCAGGCCGCTGCTCATTTCAAATCCAGATTTTATACCAAAAAATCTCTGTTCTCTTGGGCTTCTCTGACCTGGTCAAACCCAGTTGATGCAATTCTCCGAGGGGTGGCACTTGTCTGGAGCTGTTACCTGTCCCAGAAGTAATTCCGCCCCATGGATTGTAAATCCTGAAGGAGATTGGGTAACCCTCCCCATGGCATCGATTACAAACCCAAAGAGCTACATGTCACATGTACAGATACCACTGAGAAAGGGGACACAAAAATGAACAGAACATTCATAAAGTGAATTCGATAGTCTGCAAAATACTCCATGTGGCTGCAGAATCTGTCACCCAGAGCTCACAAGTGAACGTCAGACACTGTCCCTATTATCTCTGAATAGGGCTTGAAACGTCTCATGGGCACCCTGGGGATAATGATACTGGGGGCCTGGTTCTCTGATACCCCAAGGCCTTTTTGTGCTGCTCCAGCACAGGGGCCTCCTCACCCCAGCAGGGATAGTGTAAAGGCTGGCAAGGGGTAACGCTATGAAAACAGATCATCATCACTATGCAGGCGATGGCTTTAAAAGTAAAGTCAGAGGTCAGATAATGGAGAGAGAGAAGGAGGTGGATAGAAAAGTGCAGGAAACAGGGAACGGGTCACTGGAACGGCACAGAATGGTGGGGGGGACGTGTGTCTTGGTGCAGAGACCCAGCATTCAGAGAGACAGAGAGAGCTGTTAAATTAGCGGTTAAATTAGCAGGCTGGAAACCACAGCAGGAGGGGACCAAAAGGCCTGTGTAGTTGTGGAGTGAGAGCTGGGGGTGGAGAGGGTCACTATGAGGGCTTCACCAAGGGCACAGAATGAAGAAACCGGCAAATGTCCTCACACCCTCATCGTGAGACGAGGTTTAGATCTGAGCCCTAATCAGATGTGTCCAGTGCAGCAGCAGTGACTTGTGGGTTGTCACTTGGTAACTGCAGAGTCTGGGATTCAGGACTTGTTCGTGGCTGCAGAGTCTGATTTGGGATGTGCTGGTCTGGCAGTGCGGTGTGTGGGGAAATTGGGAAATGTCCTTTTAAATAGGTTGTGAGCCCTGCCGTGGCGCTGTTGGGTTCCAATGCTGATAGCAGAGGACGAGGGAGGATTCCACAGCTGATGGCAGAGGATGCGGGACGGATAAAGCACAACAACCAATATGATTGCAAGCAGAATCGTTTATTCCATCTTGTTCTCCAGCTTATATACCCTTTTATCATCTTTGCATACAATGGTCACACAATTTTTGATTGGCTATTATATGATTTCACCTACTTCACACAGGAACAGCTTACATATTACTAGTAGCATCTTAGCTCACACAACTATCTTGTTTACGACCTTGAATACTTTCTACTATCTAGTGGATGGCGGCCAAGTCCCGGGAACTCGCCGCCAGTGAGGCGCCTGAGTGAAAGTGGCCACCTTCCAGCTCCCTGTAGGCAGCCTCACTTGACCCGGTGTCCAGCACCAGGCCTGCTGTAGGTGTCCACTAGGTAGCCATCAGGTCAGGGTACGAATGATACACTCCCACAGTGGCGCTCGCTGGGTTCTATGTTTTAGAAGCTGCCAGGACCCAGCCAGAGCCGTAGGATGGTGTCG
>VOCO01038061.1:0-111335 GCA_007922225.1 Emydura subglobosa
TGAAATTCTTTGGATGTGAATTGAGTTCCCCTGCCACAGTCTGTTCAGGAACCGTATAAAAAACAGTCTAATTCTTTAGCCCTGCCCTGAACTAGCTGAATTCATATGTGTACCACGGGGTCCTGTCTGGCCCCGTCATTGTGGCCCTTCCTTAGGCCCAGGTTCGGAGGAAGGCCACTGCACCTTCCAAAAAGGGGAACGTTAGCTCTCCGTATGCGCTTTAGTCCCAGGCAGGGCGGATGGCCAAGTAGTCTATTGCCCGGCCCTTGGCAGGGCGGGCAAGCAGGCAGTCTAGTGCCCCAGCCCTTGGCAGGGCGGGCAAGAAGCCGGGTCCTCTGGTCAGTAGAGCAGGGGACAGTAATCACTCCTCGGGCAACGAGGACAAAGAGGAAGGGAAGGAGGACACAGGCCCACCCGACTCCACTGCATCCCAGCCCAGGGCCCTAGCAATGGCAAAGGCAGTGCCATTGAGTCGGCAGGGCTCCTGCCGCAACACACCGACGGGGCCTTACCTCTGTCTCAGCCATGGCTATGGCTGTCCCTGGGCCACTTCCTCCCCATATCCCCAGGTACCTGTATCATCCGGGTCCTCGGGGTCGCTGGGGTACACGGTCCGCAGCAGGCTCACTAGTCCCTCCTCGTCTACCGGCGGCAAGGTGGGGAGCTCCTCTGTGGAGGGCAACTCCTCTAGGTCACAGGGGTCCTGAGGTTCCTCTGCAGAGGGCAACTTCTCCAGGTCACAGGGCTCCGGGGGTTCAGCGTCAGGCAGCTCCTCCAGGTCAGGGCCTGCCTCGGGGGGTATCTCCCAGCCCTCTGGCTCAGGGGGCTCAGGCCAGTTGCTGGGGCCCAGAGGCCCTATCCAGTCCTTAGGGCTTGGTGGCCCGGTCCAGTCAAGGGGCCCTGGAGGTCCTACCCAGTCCCTAGGGCTTGGTCGGTTGGGCTGTTCCTGGAGCCTCTGCTCCGGGAGGCGCTCGCTCAGGGCAGTGGCCCGGCTGGGTTCAGGCCTTCGCTGCAGGCAGCCGGACAGCACATCTGTCTCTGGCGGCAGCCTGCTCCCTACTGACCTGCGGGGCCTGCTTTTTATACTCCCAGCCCCGGCGGAGGCTCCGCCCCTGTGTGGCCAGATTGGCCAGCCAGCCGGGCCTATTGCTAGCCAGCGCCCTGGTTGCCGGGAAGACTGGCCTGCCGGCTCTTCCACTGTCTGCTCTGATTGTTGCGACCTTTCCTTGGGCCCAGGCTCAGAGGAAGGTTACTGCACCTTCCTACACACTGCCCCCCTCAAGTCCAGACCCCAGTCTCCGAGGCTGCCTGGCTCCGGTGGGTCCATCCGAGATAAGGCATCCGCTTTGGCATGGTCCTGCCCTGTGCGGTGTTCGACGGTAAAGGCGAATGGCTGCAGGGCAAGGTACCACCTCATCACTCGTGCGTTGGTATCTTTCATACGTTGGAGCCAGCGGAGGGAGGCTTGGTCCGTGACCACGGTGAAGGGGCTTCCCAGCAGCCAGTAGTGTAGCGCTTCCAGGGCCCACTTCACGGCTAGCGCCTCTTTGTCCACCGTTGCTTAACATTCCTCACGGGGAAATAGCCGGTGGCTTAGGTAGAGGATGGGGTGCTCTTCCCCGCTGAATACCTGTGTCAGTATGGCCCCCAACCCAACAGCCAAGGCGACAGTTTGTACTACGAATGGCCGAGTAAAGTCCGGGTTGTGGAGGATGGGCTCGTGACATAAGGGCCTCTGAGCACTATGAAGGCTCGGTCCTGTTCCGGGGTCCACTGGATGTGGAGCGGTTGGTCCTTCCGCAGGGTGTCCATAAGGGGTGCTGCAAGGGTGGCAAAGCTCGGCACAAACCGCTGATAGTATCCGGCCAACCCTAGAAACTGTCTGACCTGTTTCTTGGTGGTCGGTCAAGTGCATTCTCGCAGAGCTTGCACCTTGCTAATTAGGGGTCGCAGGGTCCCTTGGCCCAGTGTATAGCCCAGGTACGTAGTCTCTTGCCACCCGATACGGCATTTTCGCGGGTTGGTGGTCAAGCCTGCGTCATGGAGGGTCCTCAGCACGGCGGCCACTTGGTTGAGGTGGTCGCCCCAGTCTCGACTATAGATGACGACATCGTCCAAGTAAGCGGCGGCGTAGTTTATGTGGGGGGCCAGAAACTGATCAATCAGCCTCTGGAAGATCGCGGGGGCCCCATGTAGTCTGAAGGGCATTTGGATAAAATGATACAGGCAGCTAGGTATCGCGAAGGCTGTTTTCTCACACGAGCGTGCTTCTCGGGGGATCTGCCAATACCCCTTTGTAAGGTTGCGAGTGGAAAAGTATTGGGCCTCTCCAAGCCGGTCTAGGAGCTCGTCAATGCAAGGCATGGGGTAGGTGTCAAACTTGGAGATCTCATTGACCCGCCGAAAGTCGATGCAAAAGCGTCAGGAGCTGTTGGGCGTGGGCACTAGTACCACCGGACTCCTCCACTCACTCGTTGACGGCTCAATGACTCCCAGGTGTAACATGGCCTGGACCTCCTCTTCTACCACTGCTTGGAGGTGACGGGGAGGTGAACATGCCCCCGTCCGCACAACCTCACCGGGTCGAGTCTCTATGACATGGTACACCCGGTTGGTCTTTCCAGGAGTGGCGGTAAAGGTGGTGGCGAAGGTCTCGATCAGGTGCCTGGCCTGTCGTAGCTGGGACACACTCAGGGTGCCCCCGAGTTGGGGTTCTCCCGGCTCCTCCTGTTTGGGTATCAGTGGGCCCAGCTCTGGGTCTGGGGGGTGTGGGTTAATCAAGAGTCCCTCCCATTCCTGCCAGGGTTTCAACAGGTTCACATGGTATACCTGCTTCCTTTTTTGCCGGTCGGGTTGGCGGATCTCGTAATTCATGGGGCCAATGGACCGGAGGACCTCATAAGGTCCCTGCCATCTGGCAAGCAGCTTGGACTCCATGGAGAGCAGCAGCACCAGGACCCGGTCGCCAGGCTCGAAAGATCGGGTTCGGGCTCCCCGGTTATAGGACTGGGCCTGTCTCTGCTGGGCGGCTTGAAGGTTTTCCTGGGCCAACATCCCAGCTTGGCGGAGGTTTTCTTGCAGAGCGAGTACATACTGGAGCATCCCCTGAGATGGTGACGGGGCCTGCTCCCAGTGTTCTTTCATTAAGTCTAGGATTCCCCGGGGTTGAAGGCCATACAATAGCTTGAATGGAGAAAACTGCATGGAGGCCTGCGGGACCTCTCGGATGGCGAGGAGTAAGGGTGGGATTAATTGGTCTCACCACCGCAGGTCCTTTGGCGGGAACTTTCACAGCCTGTGTTTTAGCGTGTGATTAAACCGCTCGACCAGGCCATCTGTTTGGGGATGATAAACGGAGGTCTGGAGTTTCCGGATCCTGAGGATGGAGCACACCTCTTGTAGCAACTGGGAGGTGAAGTTGGTCCCCTGGTCAGTTAGCAGCTCCCGGGGGAGCCCTACTTGGGCAAACACCTTGACGAGTTCACTGGCCACTGACCGGGCAGTGGCATTCCTCAAGGGGTTGGCCTCGGGGGAGCGGGTGGTGTAGTTGACTAGGACCAGGAGTTAGCGGAACCCGGCCATGCTCCTTTCTAGGGCCCCACCAGGTCTACGGCCACCCGTTTGAAGGGCATCCTGACCACAGGGATGGGAACAAGAGGTGCCCACAGGACTCCTGCCGATGCCACTTGTTGGCATTCAGGGCAGGAGGCGCAGTAGTTCCAGACCTCCCGGTGTACACCCAGCCAATAAAATCGGGAGAGGACTCGGGCTAGGGTCTTGTCCACACCTAAGTGTCCTGCAGCCAAGATGTTGTGGGCCAACCTTAGGACGGCCTTACGGTGCGGTTGGGGCACCACGAGCTGGGCATGGGACTTTTGAGTCTGTGGGTCTCTCTCCAGGTGGTAAAGCCAGTCCCTCCATAGCTCAAATCGAGGTCACTGGGCAGCTCGTTGGGGATTGGTTATGACCCTGTCTACCGTCGACAGCTGTTCGTAAGCCTGGATGAGGGGGAGGTCCTCCCTCTGGTCCTGGCAAAAGTCGGCCATGGGGTCATCCAAGGGCGGCGGGCCCTCATCAGTTGGGACCGTCCCTTCTCCTGGCTCCTCTGTTTCTGTGGTCGGGTCAAAGGTGTGGTCTGGCTGGTCCTCACCCCCCGGTGGGTCTGGGGTTCCTGGGGTCCCTTCTCCTGGGGCCCCTGCATCAGGGTCCTTGGCATTACCTGCCCATTGGAGGACCCCTGCGAAGTCGGGCCAGTCCCAGATGAGGATCACCGGGTAGGGCAGCTGGGACACCAGCCCTATGGACAGTACGCAGGTCTGTGGTCCTATGGTCAGGGGGACTGGCCTGGTAGGGTAGAACTGCAGGTCCCCATGGATGCAACGCAGACCGACTTTACCCAGAGTCTTCCCGTCCTCGGGGCCAGACCCTGTAGGATGAGGGTCTGTCCACACCTGGAGTCGACTAGGGCCTCAACCCGTCTCCCGGCTAGGCCAACCGTGATTGTTGTCTTAAGGCCAGAGGGCCCCCAGGCCTGCCCCTCTCCGGCGTACACCATGCCATACATGCAGTTCAGGGTTGGATATTGTGGAAGAACCCAAACTCAGGGGTCCTCACTAACATGTCCATTGCCTAGCGGATGGTCCAGAATAAACCAAACAACAGATTAGCAAAATCAGAGTTTATTCTTTACGTAAAGAAGGTGGTCCCTTCAAATGTAAGGGGCGACAACTTAACATAAATTCCTAACAGCTTTTATAGCTTCACACAAACAAGTCTTTATACGTCACAGTTTCCATGATCATACATACTAAAAAAACTACTTATCCAGGAATTTTCCCAGCACAGCATTTTCAACTTTCCTTATCTAAGTTACAAGGTCTTTCTCTGCATTCCATCCCTGCTGGCGTCTAGGTTCCATAACTATTATGTTAACCCTTAACATTCTAAGATTTAAACTTTTGCTAGAAAGGCACTTTCAATCTCAGGCTTTTGCAGCCATTTCTATTGATCAGTTCTCATAAGAAACAGAGACCCCATCTTCTTTTCCCTTCACAGTCCCCCCCTTTGTTCCTATTAATTTTACTACTAGGAACACAATCATGATATATTCATTAATTTCCCTTGCCAATATACCAATACCGTATTGATCTTAGCACCATTTGTCTCCTAGGGGGTTTGAACCTTTTTTGCTGGAGTAGTAAATAGTAACATTGCATACAACAAAACATTAACATTAACATTATCATAAACACTATTATAGCTACAAACAATTTTTTAAGCCATGATAAGCCAAGAAGTCAGAGCATTCCAGATGGATGACCATGAAATATCAATGCCAGACGATGGCATTGGAGGGTTAGCGAATTCATGAAAAAATCTGCTGACATTCCAAATTTTGTGTACATCCATCTCGATTTAACCTGATTCATTTTTATAAAAACAACAGATTTGATTCAACATTACACAAACTCCTCCTTGTTGAGCTAATAATTGGTCTAGGGCTAACCCATTTTGAATACTCATTTGTGCCAACGATTATTTCAGCCTGTAATTTTAAAATAGCATCTCCAGTTACATTGGCAAATGTCTCAAATTCTGCTGAAAAATTTCTCAGTGCATACTCCAAATCACCCACTCCTTGCCAGGGCAAAACCATTCTCCATCCTCTCCAGAATGCTGAAGAATGTTCAGTTAATGGGCTATAATGGTGAGCATCCAGGGTGGGCCTAAAATTTATTTTAGGTCGGTGATTATACACAATCTTTTGAAGAGGAACTGGATGCAGACCTCCAGGCCAGAGATATACTAGGGTACATCTTCCTTTCCACTTTGGTGGTAAAGTTTTTCCTGCCCAATTTCCACATGCCCACCATACACCTTCTTCTAGTGGAGTAACTCCTCTGCAACTATTGGAATGGGCTTGGTATAGCACATGTAACATGATGTTAGCCCATTCAAACCAGGTATCATTTACGTATTGATTGATAGTAGTAGCCTTTTGAATTTTCCAAACCTCTTCTCTAAACTATTCATTTTTATACAAATTCATATTCTCCAGCTTCATCCACCATTTGTGGGTCTTGTTACACTTAATGCCTCGGGTGGCATCTAGCGTACAATTATAAACTCTCGTCTCATTCAATTTAGTGGCATATGATCCTCGTTTCTGTATCAAAGTTTTACTGATTTTTCTTCCTTCCACCGTAGGTAGATGGACAATGTATTTGCATTTTGAATATTTCCCTACATTCCTTACTTCACAGGTAACGTTTAACCAGGGTTAGTCTGACTCTGTTACCGGTACAAGTTGTGTCCATTGCACACATATTGGTGCTGCTGGTTTCCTTCCCGGGAGAATTAAGTCTCTGGGATCAACCCTCATTCCCAACCAGTTTTCTTTCCCTATTACTATTCCCATGGGATTAGTCCAGGCCAAACTTTCCCATTCATTAACTGGCACAGGAATTGGTATTAGGGGTATTCCTTCCCGATGATGGGTTGCCATAAAGAAGCACACCCAACAATCTTTGACCTCCCAAAATGCAGTTAAATTCTTTATCAACGTATTAAAATAAATTGGCTTTAAAATCTGCATTGCCCATTTTTAAATTAATTAAAAATATCATCAAGAATAACAAATCCATTTTCTACACTAATTCTAAAACAATTTATCCCCTTAATATAACAAACACACCACAAAATAATCAACAAATATTAAAAATATTATAAAAATAATAAAGTCCATTAGTATTTCTTTCCTGGTGGACTCTTGACTCCGTCGACCGTCTACTTCAGAGCAACCACAAGGGGATTGCCCGTGGTCTTCACCCTTCCAGATCTGCTTCTGGGACCTCGGTCCAGCGGAGCTCCCTTGTTGCACTTGGAAATCTGCTCCTTTTGAGGATTAGCATCAGGTGATTGTACTTTCTTTAGATGGGTGCACTGGTACCAGACTTCCTTTCCCTGGAGCTTTGCAGCATTGTCCGTAGTTAACAGCACCTGGTAAGGACCATCCCACCTTGGTTCTAAGCAATTCTTGCGTGAAAACTTCTTTAGCAATACCCAATCTCCCGGCTGGATGTCATGCATGGCCACATCTAAAGGAATTCTCTGAGCATCTCTAGTAAACTTAAAAATAGCAGTAAGTGTCTTTTGTAATTTTATAACATATGCAACCAACTCCTCATCTCCACCCATGAGACTGGCGTGTGCAGGTGTCAGGCTTCCCCCCAGCTGAAATGGTCTCCCAAAAAAGAACTTCATAGGGAGATAAATTTGTCTTTCTAATTGGCATAATTCTTAGATACATTAAAGCTAATGGTAACGCCATAGACCCATTCTGGTGCCCCCAGTTGTTGTGGCTTGTGACGTCCCATGTTACACTTTTGACAGGTAACACAACCTTGAAATACTTGTTTAGCCACTTGATGAATACCTGGAGCACACCAAAATTGCAAAACCTGATCAGCTATCCCCCCTTTGCACGCATGGCCACCTTGGTGGGCAGAGTGGGCAAGTTTAGGCAAAAAAAATCACATATTGTCAAAAAAAAGTTGCCCAAAGAGTCTTCCAATTGTCCAATTCTAAAAATGGAACTGAATCATAAATCTCTGAAGGAAAGATAGAAAATTGAGCTGGCCAGGAGGCACAGACTGCCTGTATACCCGGAGGGGGAAAGGCGTTCCTGGCTGCAGCCTTTGCAGCTCGATCTGCAAATGCATTTCCACAGGAGACTGCATTCATAGCAGAAGTATGAGCTTTACAAAAAATTACAGCAATAAAAAATAACATAATAAAAACAAGCAAATTATTCACAGCCTAAGCATGTATTATGGGCTGTCTTGAAGAAATAAGAAAACCCTTTTGCTTCCAAATTTGTCCTGAAGCATGACAAACTCCAAATGCATAGCAAAAATCAGTATAAATATTAACAGAACAATTTACACTTAAACAACAAGTACATATAAGAGCAATCAATTCAGCCAATTAAACAAAAAATACATCAGGTAAAAAATGAGCTTCCCAAACCTTATGTGGTGTACATACCGCATACCCCGCTCTACGTATTCCTATCTCATCAACAAAGCAAGAACCATCAATATACAGAATATAATCTGGGTTAATCAAAGGAGTATCCTGAAAATCAAGGCGGGGTGTAATGCTCTGCGAAATAACATAATCACAATCATGAGGTTCCCCTTCAGTGGGAATCGGTAATAATGTAGCTGGATTTAGGAATGCACAATGTTTGATAATAATACTATCAGCTGCTAAAAGCACAATTTCATATTGAGTAAGGCGTTGTGCTAAAATATGTTGAGTTTTTCCTTTAATTAACAAGGCTTCTACAGCATGTGGCACATAAAGAATTAAAAAATGTCCAAGCACCAGATCTTGTACTTTTTGAACTAATAAAGCAGCAGCTGCCACAGCTCTAAGACAGGCTGGATAACCCTGTGTCACAGAATCAAGCTGACATAA
Organism: Emydura subglobosa; assembly: GCA_007922225.1. Lineage (NCBI taxonomy): Eukaryota > Metazoa > Chordata > Testudines > Chelidae > Emydura > Emydura subglobosa. The sequence goes on from VOCO01038061.1 coordinate 8,482, forward strand.
AAAGTATGCAACCGGTAATTAAGCCCCTCCCATTGGTTGTATAAGTACTCCAGATGCAGTACCCTGTTGTTCATAACAGTAAAAATTAAACAATTTAAAATAATTGGGAAGCCCTAATATTGGTGCTAAAGATAAGGCTTGCTTTAAAAACGTGAAAGAAGCCTCAGTTTCTTCTGACCAAGGAGGTGGATCAGTCTCAGAAACTTCAGTAAGTGTAACCAGAGGCTTAGCCATTGCAGCAAAATTAGGAATTCACTGCCTGTAATAACTAACCATTCCCAAAAACCCACAAATCTGTATAAATAGGTATTAAAAAAAATGCAGCACAAAAATCAATGCAAGTAAAATAAGTGGAAGAAGGGTGGAATTGAAGTTAGAATAGTTGCTGGGTTTGGAACCACTGAATGTCGTGAGACCACATAAAAATTAATAATACAAAGATCCTGTACGAATCTATAGACAGGTTTTCCATCTGGACCTAGTCTAGGTTTCTTAACAGGTAATATAGGAATATTACAAGCAAATTGACAAGGTACTAAAATACCCTGCTTTAAAAACTCTTGAATCACTGGGCAAATTCCTTCTATTACTTCCTGAGATAAAGGATACTGAGGCACCGAAGGCGGTAGAACCAGGACGGACAGTAATTTTAATTGGGTCTGCAAATTTTAATAACCCCACTTCAGTAGAAGTATGAGCCCATAATCCTTCAGGTACTTCACTTAAAGCAGGATGAGGAAGAAACGGTTTAACTACAACTTCAGTAATTAAAACCTCAAATAATGAAACCAGTAAACTAGAAAAAAAATTTCCCTCTGATATAAAAATCATAGTGGCATTCAATTTACATACTAAATCTCTCCCAAACAAATGATGAAGGCAATCTGGAAAAATCAAAAAAGCATGTCATTCTGTAAGAAGTCCTATACAAACAAGTGTAGGTTTAGTCTGGGAAACACGGTGTATTTTTCCTGACACCCCCACTACCGGAATAGAATGCTTAGGGTTCAGAGGGACCTCAGAATTTTTTAAATAAGCTTAACTCCACTCCATAATCAACTAAACAACTATAAACTTGTTCCCCTACCTGAATTACAAGCATGCACATTCTCTCTCCCTTGCCTCTAATAAATCACATTAGGCTGTCTCCGGCCAATCTGTCTTACGCCTTGCAGGCGGCATTACAGTAAAAACACACAATAAATACACAGCAAGGAGGTGGTGGCCAATCCTCCTCCTCTGCTTTCCCTGCTTGTAAACTCTTATCATTGTAAGGCAGAGGATTAGTAAGAGAAGGAGAGATTTTTTAAATAAATTCACCAGTGTTAGAAATCAGTGGTGCAGATAACGGTGCAACAGTTGCCGATTTCCTTTCTAAATTTTTCACAGTTGATTTGTAGCTAGCTAGTTGACTTTCCGTACGGCGTTTAAAAGCTACATTATCCCACAGATACCAATATTCCATTTGCTTGGGGTGTGGATCTTCTATTAACCCCTTCAAATACTGCAGTTTATCTAAGTCAAAGGTACCTTCCTGTGGCCATTGTTTACTAAAATCTCCAGAAAAAAAAATATATATAATATATATTATAATTACCATGTCCATATAATTTTTACACAACAAAATTAAACACTTTACAGTCAAACCCTTAGAACCTGGAATAGACTTAAAATTTTAACCATATAGTCCAAAGGACTCCCAGGGGTGGGAGAAAATTGCCCCACGCCCATAACTGGGGTTTCTGATCAGAAGTTGCTCACCAACTCTCACCCACACAGGGGATTACAGATTGGAATTATAACAGTAGACTTTGCTAATAAAATAAACAAGGGACCTTACCTTATCGCCTCCCCGCCGCCGCAGCTCCCTAGAAGTAACCCCAATAGGTGAATTCACCTGGTGCCGGCTGGGTAGTTCAATGGAGCCGAGACGAGGAGGATGCGCGCTAGGCGTGTCCCATCTGAGTGCCAATTTGTGGATGAACCCAAACTCAGGGGTCCTTACTAACATGTCCGTTGCCTAGCGGATGGTCCAGAATAAACCAAACAACAGATTAGCAAAATCAGAGTTTATTCTTTACGTAAAGAAGGTGGTCCCTTCAAATGTAAGGGGCGACAACTTAGAATTTTATGTTAACAGCTTATATAGACCCACACAAATCTTTATACGTCACAGCTTTCATGGTCACACACACTAAAAAAACTACTTATCCAGGAATTTTCCCAGCACAGCATTTTCGACTTTCCTTATCTAAGTTACAAGGTCTTTCTCTGCATTCCATCCCTGCTGGTGTCCAGGTTCCATAACTATCTTGTTAACCCTTAACATTCTAAGATTTAAACTTCTGCTAGAAAGGCTTTTGCAGCCATTTCTAAAAATCAGTTCTCAGCAGAAACAGAGACCCCATCTTCTTTTTCCTTCACAGTGTTGAGCACTAGCATGCCATGGCCTGGTCTGTCAAGGTACCACCCCAGCTTGTACTAAGACATAGAATGAATATATCTTGGTTTTGACAAGTTTTCTATCTGCTCATGACCAGGGCTGAGGTGTGCTCTTGTTGGGTGTTGTGGGATGGAGCTAAGCACGAGTGAACAGACATCGGGGGGGAAAACATAGGCCAGTTGAGCTCTCATAACTGCCAGGCGTTCGTATAACGTGGTATATACTAACTTAGCATTCACGTGTTGGCTAACCCAGGGACAGGTTGGTATGGGAGGGACTAATTGCCACAGTGAAAGTGACACAGAGAGGCCAGTGCAAGGCACAAGTCAGTTCTCTGCTGGCCTAGGTCTGCTGATCCCCGTGCAGCACGGGGCATGATGGACCAGGTCTGTGCTGGGCACGGGGAACGGGCAGGCTCAGTGCGTCCTGCAGGCGCACAGCACTGTGACGGGGGTGAGGAGGAGAGAACAGACATGTTCAGGGCACGAGACAGGCACCGAGACAGAGGAGGAGGATGAGGACATTCTTTGAGATGAAGGAGCAGTTCACCCATCCTGCAGCTATTGTTTCAGGCTGTATTCGTCTCCACAGGATGTGCTCGTTCATCTGAGAATATCCCACTGAGATGTATGGGCCAGTTCACAGGTCTCTGAGACGCCTATGCTGCAGGGGGCATGCAGAGCACCTCCCAAACACGAGGCTCAGGAAGGGTAGGGAATACGATGCTGTCCCCACACTCCTGCTCCTTCCTGCTCCCAGCTGTTGAGCAAAGTCGGGGAGGGAATGTCTTTTATTGGACCAGCTTCTGCTGGTGAGCGAGACAAGCTCTCGAGCTAACTCAGAGCTCTCCGTCACCAAGAGACGTTGGTCCAATAAAAGATATTTCCTCACCCACATTGTCTTAAATATTTCCAGGGACCATTCAAGTGGAAGTGGCCTGTTAACACCTCTTCAGTCATGGCGGATAAGTGTAGAGAAGAAGAGGCAATGGGGGGAGGAATGGGTTAGTGGATGGCGGAGTATTGTAATAATAAGTCATAAATCCAGTGTCTCCAGTCAGTCCATGTTTTTTAGTGTTTAGCAGAGTTCTTCTCTTTGAATGTGTTGTGCAGATTTCCTTGGAGAATCAAGACTGAGGGGCCGGATACAGAGTGATTGTTTTGTGAAAACTGCTCACCCACAGGTGATGTGATGTTTTTGTCTTTTATCATTTTCCTGTGTCAGTTCATTCGAGTATCGTCATTGTCGGGTTTCAGCCACATCCTGGAAAAAAAATCTTTCCTGAATCCCCTTTCTGGCCTTCAAACAACCCCCAACCTCTCCAAGGTCATCATCAGACGCAAGCTCCCCACAGACCAGGACACACAAACTCCAAACGGCACCTGACCCTGCCAGAACAGCAGATGGAAATTCCCATATTTTCACTTTTAATGTTCACCCTGAATCAGGACAAAGTCAAAATACCAAAAGTTTTCACAGAATCTAAAGTTCCAAAAGATTTTGACACAGAACATTCCCAGATCAAAACTTTTTTTAGGTTTGTTGAACCAAATTGAAACATTTTGTTTCATCTCAGCTCAGCACTGAGCTGGGTCCACCCTCCCTGCTGTGGTATCTCACACAAGCTGTACTTTGGGTGCCTCAAGCCCCTATTTTCCCCTGTGGGCTGGGCTTCCCGGTAGATTACATCTCCTTTGGGGCACCCTGGCTATTCATCCAGAGGGTCGATCACAGTGTATCATGGGAGATGTAGTCCAGCCCAGGATTCAGCCTTCAGGGGAGAATGGGGGCACGAGGCACCAAAAAACACAACTCCGCTGAGGCTCTGGAGTAGCTCAGATGGATACAGACGAATGTCAGACTGACCTGAAACAAGATGCTTTGATTCAGTCCAACAGCCTGAAATGTTTCAATTCAGGACAAGCAAATCCATAAAATAAATGTTTTTGTTTCATTTCCCTGATGGAAAATTAAAATTCAGCAAAATCAATTTTTCTCACAGACAGTTTCAATTTTGCAGAAACCACATTTTCTCTCTGTCCTGGGGTGTCCACCCCACCCCAGACCTGAAGGGGAAAATTAGGCCAATTAAACTTAGGTTGTACCTGGAAGAAACCCAGGGAGTAGGGGTGGGGCCTAAAGGCAGCTGAAGTCCAACAGGGAGAGGAGCTGGGCAGGATGTATAAAGCGAGGAAGTTGGCCGGCTGGGAGAGGATGAGGAGACCAACAGTTGTTCTCCCTGATACGGGGAAGAGCAGGAAGCTGCGAGGACAGAGTATGAAGCCATCCAGGGAAGGAGCAGCAAGGGCTGGAAGAGTACAAGCCCAGAGCTGCTGGGCTGAGAGTGTCTGGACTGGAACCGGGTGTAGAGGGTGGGCCCGGGTTCCCCTACCAGCCACAGGGGGAGTGTCCCAGACCAGGCAGTGGGGAGCAGACCGCCTGGGACAGTTTTCTTTAAAGGATTTGCGATAGCGGAGAAGAGGGGGAAACTTCAATGTGACGTGGCTGGAGGGCTAAGCCATGAAGAGGAACGCACTGCCGCTCCCAGCGCACACGAGGCCACGCAGTAACTGAGGGGAACAATGGACTGAGTAACTGCAGGAAGGGGTGTCAGAGCAGGTGACAGAGCTAATTACCCAGATGAGCCGCAAGGAAGTGCAGCTGAGCAGTGAGTGAACCACCCTTTGACACTGTCCAGAAAAGAATTCAGAGAGACGATTCCTGAGCAGCCCTAGGACTAACTAGGAGCAGGGCTAGCTGGCACAGCGTTAAAACACTTCTCCTTTTCTGCACTGGTTTAAAACCATAGTAACTACAACTGACCCAGAGGTTTCCGACGGAATGGTTATCCAAAAGAAAATGCTCTTTCGACAGATCCACGCCTTCCACAGGAACGTGTGAATTCAGGGGAAGGTTCTCCTGCCGGCCTGCCGTGGGTTTCTAGGGTATACCTTGTGTTTCAGGAACACCCAAACAGCAGCCCGGGCAGCTGGAACATTTAGCTATTTCCAAAACAAATTATATCCGACTTTTAGTCCCACTAAAAATGTCCAGGTTTTGGCATTTGGTCCTTATTCAGAACTGATCACTTTTCAAAAACTCAAAATTTTTCATGGGCTGGAAATTTTGTTTCCTAATCAAAAACTAATGCCATCACAGCTTCACCTGTGCTGCACTCCTACTAAACACAGTGACAATTTGCTGCACTGTAGGCAGTACTGCAGGATGCATTGTGTGAAATGCCCTGGGCACAGAATTAAATTTACAGCAGTACAAGGTGGGTGTAAAACACGACCGTTCTGATTTGGCAGCATTTTATATCCACTCTCAGCTCTGCTCTGGTGTCTCCACACCGTGCAGAGCTACAGTGACACAGGTACCTTGTCTTCTCCTTCAGGGCCTGACTTGTTCTCTTCCCTGCCTACATCTCTCCTCACATTTTCTTCCACTCCTCTCTTATTATTGCTTCCTTAAGTTCCTAAAGACTTGGAGCCTGATTCTCCCCTGCCTTGTACTAGTGTCATTTTTTACTCCTATGGAAAAGTGGATTTAAAATGCTACCAGATCAGAGTGGCAGCATTTCATACTCCCTTTGCATGTGTATAAATGATGACACCAGGTGTAAAGCAGTGGAGAATCAGGCCATAGTCTCCTATCCCAGTCTGCCTTATCCTGTCCAAACATCTCCTTCTCTGCCCCTTCAAATTTCTCCTTTAAATCCACTTCTTCCAGCAATCCCTCCCAGGCTGAGCTCACCAATTGTCTTTCCACACCCACGCTTCCCTGTACTGTTGTCCAGTGTCCTGTGTTTACATTAGACAGTGAGATCATTGAAGTCCCACGGTCATGTCAGTAACATAAAAAATGATGCACAGAAGAGCGAAACTAGCCCTTTTGCCAGCCTTCTACATGGACAAGTTACTGCTGGGAATCGGTTTCTGAGCCCTCGGTATGTTGCACTTGAGTGTGTGTCAGGAAGTGACACAGAACCATGCTCACAAACTCACACTTCCCGTGTGATGAACCAAACTAACCTGATTGCAGGGTTATGAAGTCCGTAGCCAAGGAGAAGCATTTGAATCTGTCTCCTGAAGGACTCCAGTTTAACACGAATTATTTTCTTGTAGGTGAGACACAGGAAAGTGTTTGGACTTTAACCATGGCCAGGCCAGATGACACAATTGAGATGCCGGCTCTGGGCCGCCCTTTCCAGCTGGGGATGCTGTACGACTGCCGCAAAGATGTCCTTATCCCAGGTAATTCCCCAGCTGTAGCCCCTGAACTCTGGAGAGAAGGGGGGAAAGGGTCACAGTCTGAACCACTTCATACCTGAGAATGAGCCAGTTGTGGCTTGAGTGGCCCTGGAACTGGCCCTGCACATTCCCCAGGCTCAGGGCCTGAAGTAATTGGATGGGGCAGGAGGTACATGCACTGGGCTGGTGACTTGCTGCCAGGCATTACAGGTCAGTGGTTCTCAAAGTCATTTGGTCGCGCACCACTTCTTTGAATCTGTGGTAGTTTACACTTTCCCCTTCCCCGTCTGCTACACAAGTACATACACTGAAAAAAAAATCAACATGCAATTGTGTGACCACGGTCGCTGGAGGGGCTATACTGAGAATGCTGAACATTGGCAAAGAACAGGGCAGACGATCCCCCTAACTGGTGATTTAATCTATCATTAGATTACCTAGCCAGTACAAAACAGCTTCCGTAACTCCTGACTGGTTACCAAGAAGCTAAAATACAGTTCCCTCTAAACAATCCAGCCTTTGGATCCTTCCCAGACAGCCACGTCTACATGGAGAGGTTATTTGAAACCTTATTCACCATATATAAAATTCTACCAGTTCCAAGAGATCAGATACATTACCCACCAAGTCAATGAATATTTCAGCTCTTACCCAAATACACATTTACAGCCAATTCTTATTAATAAATCTTAGATTTAGTAAAAAAGGAAAGGAAAGAGTTACTGCCATTGACAGCTCATTAATAGAAATAAAGTTCTTAGTTCGGTTTCATAGCGGAGATGCTGAGGTTGCTGATTTGTAAAAATCCTTCTGGAATCAATTTAAAAGTTTGTAGTTTAATGGGCAGTCCGTGTTCAGAGTTTGTTCAAAATCTTCCATGATAATTTACATGGATAATCCAGGGTAGACCTGGAGATCTCAATGTGATTTGAACTTCCCCTGGCAAAGATTAAGAAAATCTGAGATAAAAAAAGATCAGGCTCAAGAACATTTTTATAGTTCCCAAGCAGGCCGAAAAGCCTCTCGTCAGAGCAGAACCTCCCCCCCAGGAAGACTAGGCAATGTAGATGTTTGCTTTGAAGCTAATCTGCTATTTCCTGGGCTTACACAGGTAAACTAGTTATATTCCTTCACGTAAGGCAATTAACTGATCCTTCATTATAGCGTAGATAATTAAACTGAAGATGCTGTTAATAATATTATTATATTATATTATATTACATTACAATAATTATTAATTTCCTGCAATATCTTACCTCTTTGATCTTAATGTTAACTTCATACAGACGCATACTTAATTATGGCATTTAAGACATGAAAGGGAATTAGCATCTATGAACTAGTCTGGTTACATTGTTAAACTTCTAACAAAAGATAGGCAAACACAGACAAATACATGTAGGATCTGTTCTTTGATTCTCTAACAATACAGGCATACATACCAAAGAATTTAGTCCACTTAACACGGCTTTGATAACTATCTAGAAGGAATGGCCCTGTTTACCATTGCAGCACTTTTCTAATATGTCCTTAAGGGTTGATTTTTGGGTCATTTAGCCGGCTGGTTGCTTAACCCTCACTGGCTCAGTGTCACACACTCTCAGTGAATTTGAAAAACAGTGAGGCATTGATTCAAACAGAGCCAACGATCCGTTGCAATAAGAGCAAAAGCAAAACTGCGATTGTGGTCGATGCTTACAATTAAATGTGCACACCACGTCGTGACAAAGGGATTTACGTACAGGTGGCAACGACTTCGTATAAAGCTATGCGAGCTTAACAGAAATCCGCCAAAATGCACGGCACCATCTCGAGTGCAATGCACAGTGCTTTCTGAGCTCCTGATCTGTCGGGAGGAATCAGCTTTGCTCATTATTCATTGCTGTGGTTAACATGTGCCCAGTAAGGGCTTTTTTCCATAAAGCGTGTCAGGCTGTCCCCAGAATTGAGAGCCTCTGTTAGGTCATGTAGAACTAAAACAACTCGTGTTCCTGATAAAATGAAACTCCCAGCTGCCCAGGGGGGAAGGTTTATTCTCTACTGATCTCTTCTCAGGGTGGCTGCCCCCTCACATCCCCACCCACCAGCCAGTAGAGTCTGAACCCTCCCTCCCTGGCATTTAGCAACTGAAGAAGATAAGAACGGCCATACTGGGTCAGACCAATGGTTCACCTAGCCCCGTATCCTGTCTTCTGAGAATGGCCAATGTCAGGTGCTTCAAAGGGAATGAACAGAACAGGGGGAATTATTGAGTGATCCATCCCCTGTCATCCAGTCCCAGCTTCCAGCAGTCAGAGGTTTAGGGACACCCAGGACATGGGGTTGCGTCCCTGACCATCCTGGCTAATAGCCATAGATGGACTTCTCCTCCAGGAACATTTTAAATTCTCTTTTGAACACAGTTATAACCTGTCATGGGATGGAACCTTAACTGTCTATCCTGAGGCTACCCCAGCCCCAGCCACCCAACAGCTGCTCTGCAGAGGAGGCGGCTCATTTTGGGACATCACAAATCATAGAATCATAGAATATTAGAGTTGGAAGGGACCTCAGGAAGTCATCTAGTCCAACCCCCTGCTCAAAGCAGGACTAACCTCAGCTATATCATCCCAGCCAGGGCTTTGTCAAGCCTCAGATTAAAAACCTCTAAAGATGGAGATTCCACCACCTCCCTAGGTAACCCATTCCAGTGCTTCACCACCCGCCTAGGGAAAAACTTTTTCCTAATGTCCAACCTAGACCTCCCCCCCGCAACTTGAGACCGTTGCTCCTTGTTCTGTCATCTGCCACCACCGAGAACAGCCTAGTTCCATCCTCCCTGGAATCCCCTTTCACAAAAATTTCACAAATATCTTGGTGGTGCAGCCGGAGGGACCAAGAGTCTGACTCTTTTCACAGATTGAGTGGTATTAAGGCCAGAAGGACCATTGGATCCACTAATCTGAGCCCCTGTATGCCACAGGCCAGTACATTTCACTTTGTTACCCCTGTACTGAGCCCAGTCACTTGTGTTTGACTCTGATGCCAGGCTGCTGCTTTCTCCCTCACTCTTCTCCAATCCCTCTACCCTCTCCGAGGAGCTCTCCCACCTGCCGGCACACCATGGGAACCTCCGGCAGCGGTGCTGGCTCTGCCCTATGCACGGCCATGTACCAGTCTCCTCTCTAGTTTAGCAGAGCTCCGTCTGGCACTACAGGAGTCACTAGTGCAGCTGAACAAACGTCCATCTTGGACCTAGAGCCACCGTCTCTGTGAGGCTCCCACTCCACCCTGACCCAAGAGTTGAACTTGAGACGTAGGACCGTTCTCTAACTACTGAGTTTCAGCCAGTGCACAGAGCCAGCACAGCCAGAGATCAGCAAATTCTTCTCTTAGTGTGTAACAAACGTGTTGCTGTACTTGCAAGGTCTTTGCATTTCTAGAGTAGTTTTGAAAAGTCCATGCAAAAGGTTTCCCCTTTACCAGGAATTAGTTCCTGCTCATTGTTTCATTTCTGGCTAAGGGCAAGTGAAGTGCTATGGAGGGACAGTGGTGCCAAACTCTGCTTTCCATTACGTTGGCTCCAATCAGGAATGATTCTACTGACTCCAGTATGCACTGGGTAAGCAAGAGCAGAATATGGCCCAGTGGCATAGTTTGGGTGAAGCTGACTTTCCATTACACGCCTGCTTTTTTACCCCCTCGCCCGCATCTAAATACACTGCCAACAGTTCAGCTAAATAAACCATTGGCCACCTTCCTCTGAAACTCGTCTCTGCGGTCTGCGCTCCCTGGGCAGCGTCCTTCTCGCTTTCAGGCCTTGGATTTGGGCTTTAATGTGGTTGATGAAGTCATTAGAAACTCAGCAGAGGCCATAAGGTGCATAGAGCACAGATATATCCCTCAGCAAGTCCATGACATCCTTCTGTGGTAAGCTGGCCTGGGTGAACTAAGCGTGGTCCTTAGAACCAGGACCCCACGTTCCGTTCTTACCCCTGCTATTTCATTTAACAGTACTTAGCGCTACAGAAACATTATTAAAATATGTCTCTAAACAGCCTGTGAAATTAAAAATAACACCCCAATGTTACAGCTGAGCCAAGCAACTGATAGAGCTTCAGTGATTTGTTCAAGGTCCCACCGAAAACCAGGGTCAGAAGAGTACTGAGAATGGAGGGGGAGGTGACAGAATGAGCCAGAAGCCGGGTGGGGTAGGGCAGGTGGTGACAGATTGAGCCAGGAGAAGTAGGAAGAGACTGAGACATGATCCAGAAGGGGAAAGGAAAGGAACCAGGAACTCTGGAGGGGGACGACACTAATATGGACAGACTGGAGACAGGGCACAAGACAGGGACCAGGGCAGGGGGGTCAACCTTGGTGGGGGTCAGAGGCGGAAGGGCCCTGAGTCTCTAGTGTCCTTACTCCTGCGTGTTATTGCAGACAGCTTTCCAACAGGGAGCCTCCAGCATGATGATGTACAGGAACTTACAGAACTCCACGTTCGGGAAGTGCTTGTGGAGAAATCCCAGTAAATGTGGAGGAAGGAACAGAGCCTGAATGTTGCCTATCTTGACTCTCTCCCTTGTTATGCTTGAACACTGGACACAGTCTCGAGGGGCCGGATTGTTAGAAAGATGCACTGGGCTTCTGAAACGCCTGCTAGGCTGAGGCAACCCGTGCCTGCCGGTAGTGGGGGCAGTGGAGAAGAGTGAGGGCAGCTGGCTTCAGCAGAGTTACTGAGCATGCTCAGTACAAGCCAAGCAACAAATCTGGAGGGACACTGACCATGCATGCCCTCACGGCTCACCTCCACCTCTAAGCACCTTTATGCCAATTTAGGCACCAAAATAACCTTTAAAAATCTGGCCTTACATTCCTTTGCTGACAGCAAATAGCTGCAGAACCCCTGGAAGACGTGTCTCTCCCCTTTTGTGGCTGCTCAGATTTGCAGAAGTGCTGAGCACTCACAGCTGCAACTGAAGTCAGTGGGAGCTGCGCTTTGTACATATAAAGTGCTAGAACACGGCGAACAGCTCTGGAAAAAACCTCCGGCCAGGGCTTCTCAAGTTGGGCACCCAGGTTAGTGGACTTTTGTCCTTACTGTCTGTGCCCCAGCTCCTCACCAGTAAGATAAGGATATTCACACCTCTCTACCCCACAGCGCGGTTGTGAAGAGAAGTGTCTGAATGTTGCTGAAGCTCTCAGATGTTACAGTGATGGGCACCAGGAGGAAATGAACAATTCCCTGTTCAGTGCAGGATTGAATGGTGCACAGTGAATAAGGCCTGTGTCCACACATTTGATGCTTGGTTTTGCAACCTTCACTTTCCTAATGTAAAAGGATTTTTTAAATTTAAATTTCTAGATTTTGTACTGGAGAAGGAGCTAGTACAATCTGTTAGAGGCTTTGGGATCCAGTTGGATGATATGTGCATGTACGCGTAACACTCGCATTCTCAGCTGCTGAAACTCCCCTGGGTGCAGGAGGCTACAGTAAAAATGTCATTTTAATCTTAACTCTGCAGAGTCATGGTTTGTGTGTTTATATTAGACTTTTAAACAAATGTTCATCTGTTTTTAATCTCACACACCAACATGACAAGTTGCTGTGTTACCAGATCAAACAGTTGTTCAAGGACATTCAGCTCTGTCAGCGATCCCCTGTGGGTGGGGCACCAGTGGCCCTCCTTCGGTGTCAATCTCCGAGGGAGGCAACACCTCCCGGTGCCTTCGCCCTGTGGGGAGTCCCAATGAAAGGGGCCGCCTCTGGCCCTTAGTAATTGTCCCTGGCCCTCACAGGGCAGGCAAACAGTCTATGACCCGGCCCTCACTCAGCGATGGCCAGCAGTGGGAATCAGCCTTCAGCCCTCGGCGGGGCGAGGCAACAGTCTAGGGCCTGGTCTTTCCATAGGGCAGGCAGAGAATAGGGAACACAGTCTCGAGCCCTTGGCCAGGCGAGCACGCAGTCTAGTAGCCCGAGAGGGCGAGGAAATGGGCCAAGGCCCTGGCCCTTACACAGGGGCGAGTAAGCAGTCTCAGGCCTGGCCCTTCTGTAGGGCCGGCAGTCACACAGCCTCAAGCCCTTGGCAGGGCGAGGAAGTGTCTATAGCCCGAAGGGGTGAGGAAATAGTCCCTGGCCCTGGTCCTTAGGCAGGGCAGGGCAGGGCAGAGGGGCAGCCGTCTCTAGGCAAAAGGGCAGCAGGGGACAGGCTCTGGCCCTCGATGGGCATTCACCCCAGGTCAGGGTAGGAAGAGGGGAGGGGGACGCAGGCCCACCCGTCTCCACTGCGTCCCAGCCCAGGCCCTGTCAGTGACGGGGTGTCCCGATACTGGGTCAGCGGGGCTACAGCCGAAACGCGCTGACTCACAGCGAGTGTAGGCTCAGCTGGACCGTAGTCAGCTTCCCTGGGCTTCTTCCTCCCACCCTTTCCCTGGAGTACCTGGTCTCCTGAGCCGTACCCCGGTTCCTCGTCGCTTGACGGCAGGTCCGGGAACTGTTCAGGGTCCTCTGTGGAGATCAGCTCCTCTAGGTCCCAGGGTCCATGGGTCCCTTCTGGCTCACCAGAGGTTGGCAGCTCAGGCGGCTCCTCCAGATCCTCAGGACCCCACGCAGTGAGTAGATCCGGCAGCTTCTCCTCCGGGGCGTAGGGGTCGAGGCCAGGCATACACTCAAACACCAAGGGAGAGGCGTCCTTCTCCCTCAGCCGCTGGCCCCTGACTGAGCGGGCAGGCCTGGGTTTTATAGGCCTAGCCCTGCCTACCCGCTTCTGGTCAGGTGCTGCCTTCCCAGGTTCCAACCCAGGGGGTTTGGCTCTCCCTCGGTGTCACTCCCTGTGGGAGACCACACCTCCCGCCTACAAGCTCCTATTTTAATACTACAACATGTCGTGCAGTTACAGAACAGTAAGATTTCTTACCCTCTCTGCCGTTTACCATGTGTTTGTCTGTACTATTCTAGGCATCACTTTATGGGACCTGGAGACACTTCGAAATCACATAGATTCAAAACCACAGTCCAAGACTGAATTTCAGATTATTGCATCGGACACCATTGAAGACAAGGCCTCTGCCCTCAATGTCACAGCATCGCTGAAGGCCAGTTTCCTGTCTGGCCTGGTGGAAGTGAATGGATCCGCAGAATATTTAAGTGATACCAAGACATCAAAACATCAAGCCCGTGTTTCTCTCCAGTACTCAACTACAACGCAGTTTAAGCAGCTGACTATGAGCTATATAGGTCGCCAGAATGTCTCTTACCCTGATGTATTTGACCAAGGCACGGCCACCCATGTGGTCACGGCTGTGCTGTATGGAGCTCAGGCTTTCTTTGTCTTTGATCAGGATGTTGATTCATCTGAGAACATACAAGAGATACAGGGAAATCTCCAGGTTATGATTAAAAAGATACCAAAGATCTCCATCGAAGGGGAAGGAGCTCTCAAAATGGATGACAAGGAAAAAGCAAAAACTGAAAAATTTAGTTGTAAGTTTTATGGTGATTTTGCTCTTGAGAACAATCCTGCTACTTACCAAGACGCCATGAAAACATATTCCACCCTCCCAAAGCTGCTGGGTGACAAGGGGGAGAAGGCCGTACCAGTGAGAGTCTGGCTGTACCCGCTGACCAAGCTGGATTCCAAAGCTACTCAGCTGGTGCGTGAGATCAGCATAGCACTGATCTTTGGTGTTCAAACTGCCCTGGAGCAACTGACAGAGCTAGACATGCGATGCAACGACATGGTGAAGAGTCCAATTGCCTCAACCTTCCCCGAAATCAAGAGGAAAATCCAGCAATTCAAAGGTCTGTGTAAGCAACACAGACAGACTTTCCAGAAACAGCTTGCAGGACTCTTACCCTCCATCCGTGGAGGTGGAAAAGAGGAAGGGGCCCTGGTGGACATTTTAACCTGCAAAAACCAATCACCGTTCAATACCCAGCAACTCAATGAATTTCTGGATAAAAAGGAAAAAGAAATGAATTTCGTCAATTCCTATCTCTCTGTCCTAAAGGAAATGGAAGTAGTGTCCTCCCAGAATAAACTGGATGAAATAGTACTTGATCCTATGAATGACTTTGTTGTCTCCTTTATGTTCACCTCATTACATGAAGAGGAACCATATTTATCAGATTTAAAACTCTGCCTTAAGACCCAATTTATGCAGAATACTCAAGATCCTACATCAGGCAGTTCTGTCGGCGAGAAACCAAACTCCAAACTGTGGTTTGAGTACAAAGAGAGAAACCAAAGTGCCCGAAAATCTGCAAAGTCCATTTCAGACTTTGTCCGTGCCAATAAATCTAATGAGATGACTCGATTCATTGTGGCCTCAGTCCCAGATAAGGACAATCCAGGGGCTTCAATTTACCTTTATGAAAATGGAGAGCTGCTCAGCACTAACTATGAACCTCCGTCGAAGCCTCTTTCTTTACTTATTGATGGAGTCAGACATGACCATGTGCAGCTCACATTTAAACCAGCAGCCTTTGGAAGGAAGGAGATATCCTGCTATCGGGTAGAGTACAGAATTGTAGAGCAGAACTGGACGGCTATGGATACAGATGACAAACAAGAGACATTCACAGTAACTGGGCTACGTCCAAACACCAAGTACCAGTTCCGATACGCTGCAGTGAGCAAAGTAGGGCTCAGCGAGAGTAGCGATGTGAGTGATACTGTGAAGATGCTTCCTACCAGCCCTCCTGGGAAGCCAGAGAAAACTACTGTAGATTCATCAGCCATCACCCTCACCTGGCAGAGTCCCAGTGTCATTGGAGATGGAGTCAATATAAGGGAGTACAAGGTGGAATATAAGGAGGAGGCAGGAGATATGAGTCAGGAGGGGAAAGACAAATGGCTGGAACGAAGGACAGAAAAGAGAACAGAGTTCTGTACCATTGAGGGACTGAGGCCTCAGACACCCTACAGATTCCGGGTGTCGGCTGTGTGTGCGGATGGAGCTGTGAGTCACCCAGGTGAGGAGGGATCAATTTCAACATCAGGAGAAGAATTAAAGACACTAGCACAGTATTTCTTCAAGAAGAGCACTCTGATAGAAAAAGGGCAGCCCTCAGTTTATGCACTTCCAGTAGAGAAGGCAATGTTCGATTCTACGGCAAATTACCT
Organism: Emydura subglobosa; assembly: GCA_007922225.1. Classification (NCBI taxonomy): domain Eukaryota; kingdom Metazoa; phylum Chordata; order Testudines; family Chelidae; genus Emydura; species Emydura subglobosa. The sequence continues at coordinate 24,282 of VOCO01038061.1, forward strand.
GAAGTATAGCCTGGGAACAGTAAATCTACAGATCCCTAACAAAGTCATTATGGTGATGGGTGCAACTGGGTCAGGAAAGACTACACTCATCAATGGGATGATCAACTATGTCCTGGGTGTTCAATGGAAAGATGAATTCAGGTTCAAACTAATCCATGAAATTACGAATAGAAGCCAAGCCGAGAGCCAGACGTCTGAAGTGACTGCCTATGAAGTTAATTGTAAAAAGGGCTTCCAAGGCCCCTACTCCCTGACTATAATAGACACCCCAGGATTTGGTGACACCAGAGGGATAGAGCAAGACAAAAAGATAACAAGGCAAATTCGGGCATTTTTCTCCACCCCAGGGGCCATTGATCATATAGACGCCATCTGCGTTATAGTTCAGGCCTCACTCGCTCGTTTGACACATGCCCAGAAGTACGTGTTTGACTCAGTGCTCTCCATTTTTGGGAAGGATATAAAAGACAATATACAAATCCTGATCACCTTTGCAGATGGACAGACACCCCCTGTTCTGGAGGCCATTAAAAACTCTGATGTGCCTTGTGCTAAAGATGGTCAGGGCATGCCCATTCATTTCAAATTCAATAACTCTGCACTGTTTGCTAGCAATGCTGGAACTGCTGCGGGCAGTTTTACTTTTGATGAAATGTTCTGGAAAATGGGAGCGATGAGCATGAAGACATTTTTCGAGTCTTTATGTAAATTAGAAACTAGGAGTTTAACATTAACATATGAAGTTCTCAGAGAACGGAAGACGCTGGAGACAGCCGTGGAAGGCCTGCAGCCACAAATCAAAGCTGGCCTGATGAAGCTAGAGCAACTGAGAAAGACACAGGAAGCTCTGGAACAGCACAAGGATGATATGGAAGCCAATAAAGACTTTGAGTATGAGGAAGAGAAAACAGTGCCAGTGCAGAAGACCATCTCTGGCACAGGTAAATATATAACAAATTGCCAGCGGTGTCACTTTACATGTCACTATCCCTGTGCAATCCCTAATGATGATGGTAAGCGGGGGTGTGCAGCTATAGATCAGAGTACAGGATATTGCACTGCTTGCCCTGGTAAATGTTTCTGGAACGTTCATTTCAATCAAAAGTACAAGTTTGAATATAAAGTAGTAAAAGAGAAACAGACCTATGCACAACTGAAAAAAAAGTATGAGAAGGCATCTGGTGAGGTGTTATCGACAAAGAATGTGGTTGAGAAGCTGTCTCAGGAATACGCTGAGGTGGAAGAGATATTAATGGAGCTTATTGATCAATCATCTCGCAGCCTCCAACGTCTGCAAGCGATTGCTTTGAAACCCAACCCGCTGTCCACTCCGGAATACATTGACCTGCTGATCATGTCGGAAGAACAGGAACTAAAGCCTGGGTACCAAGAAAGAATAAAATCCCTGAAGGAAGTGAGGGAAATAGCTGAGATAATAAGAAAGATTACCAATCAGGAGGCTCTGCTGCCAGGAAAGAAGAATATGTACAAGCAGCATACAGAAAACCAGTCTGTCTTGAAGAAATTAGAGAAAAGAAAAATTGATACTATTAATAGCTGGTTAAATTTAAAAAAAAACTGACGGCAGCTTACCATGAAAATGAAATAGCCTGTTTAACCAAAGCATGCATCTTAGCCGTGATTCAGGATTGGTGTCTCTTCTTGTTTGTATAACACTTTCTTTTAAGATTCAATAAGCCTGATTCTCCTCTGACTTACACCACTTTTATTGAACTGACTTCAGTTTACACCCTATCTTCTATTAGCTTGCTATGCCATTATAGCCTGTAATCAATAACTTGTGGCTCTATTTACAACAATCTGCGTTTAATAACCACTGTATGTAACGAGACAAGCTTTATTTGATGATGGCTGCATCCACACACAGTGTGTTCTAGTCCATTCCCTGTGTGTTCATTTACTCTGAGTTTTCATTAAATCATGTAGCAGTAGCTTTATAGTTTAATAAAAACAGATTTTATCTGGATCAGGCATTTGTGTCTGTCCTTTCCAGACCTCAGTCTAACATCAAGCCACCGTGGGGGATGACCCCAGACGTCAATAAACCCATCCCCAGTTCAGATCTGGAGTGTTTGGATTGTTTATTACCATGACTTTTTAACATCAGAAATAATTTCCTCTGATGTTACAGAACCATCAGGCCTGATAAAGGAATGAATCCCACATTATGCCAAGCATCTGTCCCAGCTGGCTACTGCTGCCTCTCTCCCTCAGGTCACCACCTAAACATCAGTGTCACATCTCTGGGCTTTAGAGACACAAGGTGGGTGAGGTAATGTCTTTTAGTGGACAACCTTCTGAAGATGTTATTACCTCTTAATCCAGCCCCCAGGGGCAGTCCTGGGGGGCATGGACACGGGCCAGGAGCTGCTCTTGGGCACCCCACCCACCCGCCAAGGGCAGATGGAGGGTCTGGGGCTCCCCCTAGCGGCCCAGGCTCCCTGGTGGCTCTTACCACAGCCCATTTCCAGATTCTGGCCTGGCCAGAGCGTGGGGCCTCGGCGGGACGGGGCTCCTGCACGTGTTCCACTTTCGCCTTTGAAAAGGTGGTCACCCTAAGACCTCTCCTTCCCTGTGCTGGGGGTTACGGAGCCCTGTGCGGGCTGGATGTTGGAGTGGTGGTTACCAGTACCCAGTAAGGAGCCAGCAGGTTTATCACAGGGGCCTTCTGAGGGAAGCCACCCAGACCTATTCATGAGCATTTCAGGCCCTTACTACAAAATGGAACAGCCCCACCATCTCTCCCTCCTGACTGCTGGGCGGGGGGTTCCCTTCCTCATTCACCTAACCCCTGAGCTTACGGAACTGCCTTTCTGTTCCTCTCCATCTCCCCCGCTGTCTCCTGGTCCCACCTGCCCCCTGCCACCATATTTACATCCCTCTCCCCATATTCCCCCCGCACTCCTCCATCTTCCTCTGCCCCCACTTTTCCCCCATATCCTGTTTCCTGCCCAGTTTCCAGATGTGGAGCACAGAGGCAGCCATCTTCCTTAAGGGCAGCCTGGCTTTGGTCCCACTGGAAACAGTAGGAGAGAGTGGCCACCCTTCTTCGGGATAGCCACACTTGCACATGCTGTAAAGAAACTGTGACCATCTTGACAGTTCTAGCCCCATTGGAGACAGAGATTCTGAGTGATGGGAAAAGTTTGGAAGATTGATGCCAAAGATCATGAGAAGCCTTAAGAACAGAAAGTGTAGCTGGCACCTCTGACCTTCCTAAGTTATAGATCATCTTCTATCATCTTCTATCTCAAAGGCCCCCACTGCCTTTCACAAACTACACTTTGCAACTGCCTCACTCACACAGAGGAATCATTTCACCCATCACTAAGACAAGCCACCTCTCGGGTCAGGCCCAGCAGTGATTAACAGCCGTACAGTAACACTGTTTTCACAGGGCCATTGGCCTGGTGGCTGGGGGAAAGCAGTAGATATGATAGATATTCATTTTAGTGAGGCTTTTGATACAGTCCAACATGACGTTTTTAATAAGCAAATTAGAGAAATATGGTCTGGATGGAATTACTATAAGGTGGGTGCACAACTTGTTGGCAAAACCATACTCAAAGAGCAGCTGTCAATGGTTTGCTATCACACGGGGAGAACGTATCTGGTGGGGTCTCATAGGGGTCGCTCCTGGGTCTGGCACTAGTCAATATTTTCATTAATGACTTGGATACTGGAGTGGAGAGTAATTCTAAAATATAAAGTACACTGAAACCATGGTTGTTTAACTCTCTTGAATGGACTAGTGTTATAAAACTAATTATAAAGTTAAAAAGCTAAGACTATTAATGACACTGATATTCATTTAATTACTTAACAGCTTCAGCAGGTTGGTTATTCTAATTAAAACTGCTTAATAGCTAAGCATTAACATCATTCAACAGCTAAATTTAGATATAGTATCAGATAACCAAGTATAAACTCAATGAAGTAACTAGATTACAGGAACTATCATTCAAGTTGATATCAAAACTTTTAAACTAAAAACGAATCAGGAGGAAAGTAGACACATTGGACAGGGCAATATAACTGAAGGTAATGTCAATTTACACAGAAGTTGGCAAGCTACCAGAGGCAATCCTGGCAATTACAGGTCGGTGAGCCTAACTTCAATATCAGGCAAATTAGTTGAAACTATAGAAAAGAACAGAATTGTCGGACACGTAGATAAACACAATATGTTTTGAAAAAATCAACATGGCTTTTATAAAAGGAAATCATGCCTCACCAATCTATTGGAATTTTTCGAGGGTGTTGGCAAGCATGTGGACAAGGGTGATCCAGTTGACATAATGTACTTGCACTTTCAGAAAGCCTTTGACAATGCTCTTCACCAAAGGCTCTTAAGCAAAGTAAGCGGTCATGGAATAAGAGGGAAGGTCCTCTCATGGTTCAGTAAGTGGTTAAAAGATGGGAAAAAAAGGGTAGGAATAAAAAGTCAGTTTTCAGAATGGAGAGAGTTAAATAGTGGTGTCCCACAGCGGTCTGTACTGGGACCAGTGCTGTTCATCATATTCATAAATGATTTGGAAAAAGGGTTAAACAGTGAGGTGGCAAAGTTTGCAGATGATGCAGAATTACTTAAGATAGTTAAGTTCAAAGCAAACTGCAAAGAGATCTCACAAAATTGGGTGACCGGGCAACAAAATGGCAGATGATATTCAGTGTTGATAAATGCAAACTAATGCATGTTGGAAAACAGGATCCCAACTATACATACAAAAATGATGGGGTCTAAATTAGCTGTTACCACTCAAGAAAGAGATCTTGGAGTTATTGTGGGTAGTGGCCTGAAAACATCCACTCAATGTGCAGTGACAGTCAAAAAAGGTAACAGAATGGAACAGCTTCCACATGAGGAGAGATTAAAATGACTGGGTCTGTTTAGTGTAGAAAAGGATGATTGGTGGGAGGGGGGGATATGATAGAGGTCTTTAAAATCATGAATGGCATGGAGAAAAAGTGTTATTTAGCTCTTCATATTACACAAGGACCAGGAGTCCCCAATAAAATTAAGAGGCAGCAGATTTAAAACAAACCAAGAAGTACTTCTTCACCCAACAAAAGTCAACCAGTGGAACCGGTTGCCAGGGGATGTAGTGAGGCCAAAAGTATAACTGGGTTCAAAAAAGAATTAGATGAGTTCATTGAGGAGAAGTCCATCAATGGCAATTAGCCATTGTCTGGGTGACCCTAAACGTCCGACTGCCAGAAGCTGGGACTGGATGACAAGGGATGGGTCACTCAATAATTGCCCTGTTCTGTTCATTCCCTCTGAAGCACCTGGCACTGGCCACTGTGGGAAGACAGGATCCTGGGCTAGATCAACCATTGGTCTGACCCAGTCTGGCCACATTTATGTTCTTACCTTCCTTAATACCATCTAAGAGATTGGCAGGCAAGGGGGGTGGGTGTCTTTCTAAAGATTCTCTCCAGCTAAAGGGAAAGTGGAAAAGGGATGTTAAAACAAAAGCCTGACTTAACACTTCACATTTCAAAGGCTTTAACTGATTTTCCTTTTCTGTGTCTTTAAGAAAAGGTTAAAAGAATTTTCAGTGGTGTGTTTGCCCCTGTACTGAGCAGGCTGAGGTCTCTATATGGCAAACCCAGCTCCTTGTTTGAAACGGTTTCATATTGGACAGTGCGACGCTCCTCAGAGGTACCCAGGGTTGGGAGGCAGCTCGCCACCACCTGCCCGTAGCGTGAGGAAGTGTTGTCAGCTCTCTGGACCCACCAGCCTCTGCCAGCACAAGCCCTGCCCCCCGGGCACCCCCAGGCCTCGCTTGCTCTGCGTATGTGGTGAGAGGCACCCACCAACCCCCGACCCCTCCGAGCGTCCCCAACATTGTTCAGCCCTGACTCACTGAATGCTCACAGAATTACCAGGCCAGCAGCTCCCGAAGGAACAGTTTGCCCCAGCGTATTAGTGGGACCTTAGAACACAGCTGTGCCGAACACACGGCACTGAGATACTCAGCGTGAAAACAAGAATAAGCTGATCATCAGAGACCAGAGATTCAAGTGATAGCGAGTAAGAAACAAACGGTTACATACAAAACAAGATCACAACACACTGTCTAGAGACTAACAACAACCCTGGAGACTTTATAGCGACTAACCAACTGAGTGACCCTCTCGTCTGAAGACGCTTATCTCACCCGAAGTTCTCACCAGCCAACCCTGGCTCAGATCCCACTCCTATGAATCAAACTCATTGTCCATTTACTTCCTAGGAGGATGATGATGGCGTGTCTTTTATCCACCCAAATATACAAAAACAAACTTTGGGTGTGCACCTCAAGGTAGCATGTGTCCCTCCACCCACCCCCAGCTGTTTACTCTTCTGGTTAGTTTTCTCTCTGAAATTTTCACAACCGTTCATTATCATTCAGTTCAGACTGGTGATAGGAGATGCATTGTGAGCCATACAATACTTATTTACATGTGTAGTAAGAAGTGAGAGCTTAAGGCCTGTAAAACAGGCTAAGGCCTAAATGGAAAAAGCCAAGTGAACAGAGGTATAAGGGGTCACTCAAGTTAACTGAAACTGGTACAGGAAAGTGCTGATACTACAAGATTGTAAGACTGCCAAAATATTACTAAAATATGTAGTAGGTATAAGAGATACCAAGATACTAACTCTCTGAAATGACACTTTTATGGATAGAAATGATACATGGAGTGGCGGTGCCCAAATCAGCCAATCAATGGAAAAAGGTGGTATTAAACTACGTCAGGAGGGTGGCAACTACCTACGTCAAAGGGGGCAGAACGAAAGTGTATGTAACAATGTATAAAAGAGGGTGTCAGAGGGAATACCGGCATCCGGTCTAGGGGATAATGGAAAGTCCCGCCGTTGGGCCGAGACCATTGTAACGCCACCTATGCGAAACTGACCCAGAGATACTCTGTAAGTCATTTCTCATTGTGCCGCACGCAATAAACCTGGCCTGGGCGCCTTCGTTGCTCAGCTAATCTGTGGTCGTGTCGACTCATTCGATCGTGAGAGCCGTCTCAGTTTCCTGATCAGAGCTGGGACAGCATCTACACAGGGACACATGCACGCAGCCTACACTGATAAACATCGGTGACCAAACACACCGATTACCACAACATGTAAACAGACAGGCAGATAAACATTTATTATCTGACATAAAACCTGCTTTTCCCCTTTCCTGGTGACCAGTCCCAAGACGCAGACGTTAAGAACATAACGATCAATGTATATACATAACTCCTTACACACCATTGGTACATGCATTGCACGATGATACTGATGACCAGTGTGACACCGGCTTTTATTTGAGCCCTCACCTGACACTTCTGGTGAACCAGAATGTAACTACTGGACTTTGAGGTCCCTGTAGCCCATATGCACCCCTCTCATGGCCCTCACCAGTTGGCATAAGAGGTTCTGGGGTCACAGACAGTAACAGGGTTACGTTAATATATTGATTCTTTCAACCCATTTATTCCATTCATATAAACACAACAGGACTCCATCGTTAGCCCAAAGAATGCCCTGGAATGGAGAGGAAACTGAGGTAGGGACTGCATGCCTGTGTCTGTTGTTTTCTATGATCTGTACTCTCCTGTGCTTCATATGAATAAGTAAAACAGAAAATGTGTTAACTGCTTCACAGCTGCCGTGTGCCCCTGAGAGACTTAAACTGTAAACCAGAAATGTCACACGCTTTGGGTTTTTAAGCACAAGGGAGTCTGAAGGGTCAGTGCTGTGCCCAGAGGAGCTGGGCAGTTGGACAGCGAGTTGCAACTCTCAGAAGGGGGTGGTAGATGTAGGCCTTTCTGGAGCCCTAGGCATAACTAACCATGTGAACCAAAGGCTGGGAACCAGAGTAGGCCTGGCCTTGGCAGAAAAGTAGCACACAAGGTGTCAACTAACCAGGTAAGCTCGTTCCTGACCAGAGAGGATGGTACAAAAACACAGAGACCTCTCTAGTGACTACATAAATGCATTCCTAGGAGATGGCACAAGAGCACACTGACCCCCATACGGATGACAGGATAACGGATGAGGATGTTTTGTTCAAACTAGCAGGTACAAGGGATAGGGGTGGTAACGAACCACATCTGGAGTGTTATACGTAACCTGTTTGTATCAATGGATAAAAGGAGATGTCCTAGGAGGGCCATCTTTGTAGTGGTGGAAGGGACAGCATCCCTTTATGTTGACTGAACCTTTACCTTGTCATGGGCGTTCATGTGTTACTGTCCCTGTGACCCGATGGACTGGGCGCTAGTACCGTACTTCGCTGAACCTAAACCAGGCCAAGCGCCTTCATCGCTGACCCAGCCTGTGGTCTTTCTTTATGAGTAGCACAGAGGTTGGCTGAAGCAACATGTGCTTGGCTAGTGCAGCTAACAGCAGAGCTCCAAGAACAGCAGCATTAACAACTCTGCAGCACCAGCAATGCTCTGCAGCAGCTCTGTGCCCCAACAGCATGTGTGGCCTCTGAGACTGGGGCCGGGACTGAATTCCATTCAGGCTCTGTAAGTTTAAAACATCTCGGGAGCTTCCCTCTTTGAATCCTGTGATTGGGTCTAGAAATACCATTTTCTTAGGACATCATTCAGAAGGGTAACGCCATATTAGTTTTGCCATACTAAAACTTGTTCAGTTAACACTGTTTCCTTAAGAAAGTCAGTGTTATCTCATGTTACTGAGGTGATTGGTGTCGTTATAGACAAAATCCCCCCTTACACACTGTATTTCCAGTTCCCTAAAACGTAGGGGTGACTGTTAGGCCACTGATCTGTAGGAAAGTTCATAGGCCTCAAGGCTAATATCTGAAGCCAATGTTTTACAGGATACAGGCCTGTAGGTTCCTTGCATTACTGCTGAATAAAATACATGCTAAAGCTAGTCCCATGGGCTACAAGTCCCCCCTTGTTAGGGTGAGTGTTAACGAGCCCTATCACATGAATTTAGGACCTCACCCTTTGTTTAAACCCTTGCTTTTTACATAACACAGTAGATGACAGATAAAAGGGGAAGCACACATACCCAATTAGTATGTGTGTCTTTGGGGTGTAACAAAAACGTCACCCTGTGACCTTGCACTCCAATTGACCATAAAATATCTTTGATGTTTGGTTATCACTCAGTATTGGTCTTCTCCCCTGTAAGTCACTCTTCTCATAAGAGCCTTGTTGTCAGTTGTTGGCTACATGTGTCCTTCCAGTGTGTATGCTGTCCCAGCTTTGCAAATAACCAATACAGCAAACCACGATTGGATTGCTGGCAACCAGCGTCATAAGCATCCAGATCACTGACTGACACAGAAACTAGATATGAACAGATTGAGAAGGCGCTTTTAGGAATCTTGTTTGCCTGTGAGAGATTCAATCAGTGTATTTACAGACAGACAGTGGAGGTTGAAATGGACCAGAAGTCCCTGATTGCATTATTGAGCAAACTGCTCAATGACTGTACCTTAAGGATTCCAAGAACAATGATAAAGTTGCAGAAGTATAATTTGCTGGTGACATACACGCCTGGTAAATTTATGTTCACAGCAGATGCACTTTCCAGAGCAGTGGCACCCATGGCACCCGAGAAGACACTGGAGACAGAGGTGCAAGCCTAAATAGACATGACTGTGAGATTGATTCCCATAGCTAGCAGGAGACTGCAACAAATAAGAGAGGAGATGGAGAAAGATGAATCACTAGGAATCTTTAAAAAAGTGATGATTAAAGGGTGGCCTGAAGAAATAAGCAGTTGCTTTCTAAGAATAAGAGACTATTGGAACTGCAGACATGAACTGACCATGATAGATGGGGTGATTTTCAAGGGTGGTAAGGTCATGATTCCACTGAGCCTCTGAAAATAAATGCTACAGAAGATCCACATGAGTCATTTAGGAATTGAGACGTGCAAAGAACGAGTTCGAGAGGTGCTATATTGGCCATGGATCAATCACGACATCACTAATGTGGTAAGAAACTGCTTTTCATGCTTGAAATACAAGCCATGCCAACAGGCAGAGCCACTAAGACCCCATCCTGTTCCACAAAGTCCTTATGAGAAGGTAGGCACTGATTTTTTTACCTGGCATTCATAGGATTACTGAATAGTCACTGATTATTACTCTCTGTATCCAGAAATTTGCATACTGCACAGTACTAAGAGTAAGTCAGTGATCGCTGGCATGAAAGGGATTTTTTCCAGACATGGAATTCCAGATGAGGTCTTTAATGATAACAGGCCATAATTTTCCAGCACAGAGTTTAGGCAATTTGCCTCAGATTGGGATTTTTCACAAAACATCCAGTCCAAATTACCCCCAATGAAACAGAGTGGTGGAAAGGTCTATACAGATGGCAAAGAACCTGATGAAAAATACTTTTGACAGTGGGGATGATATGTATAAAGCATTGCTGATCTACCGAAGTACACGCCTGGAGAATGGCTTTTCTCCAGCTCAGCTGTTCATGGTAAGAAGGATCAGAAAGGGGGGAGGAGTTGCACTGTATGTAAGAGAGCACTATGACTGCTCTGAGCTCCAGTATGAAACTGGAGATAAGTCAGTTGAGTGTCTCTGGGTTAAGCTTAGAAGCAAGAACAATAAGAGTGATGTCGTGGTGGGTGTCTGTTACAGACCACCAGACCAGGAGGATGAGGTGGATAAGGCTTTCTTTACTCAACTGGGGAAAGTTTCCAGTTCACAGGGCCTGATTCTCATGGGAGACTTCAATCACCCTGACATCTGCTGGAAGAGCAATACAGCAGAGCACAAACAATCCAGGAAGTTTTTGGAGAGTGTCGCTGACAATTTCCTGGTGCAAGTGCTGGAGCAACTAACTAGGGGCCGTGCTTCTCTTGACCTGCTGTTCACAAACAGGGAAGATTTGGTAGGGGAAGTAGAAGTGGGTGGCAACCTAGGCAGCAGTGACCATGAGATGGTCGAGTTCAGGATCCTGATGAAAGGAAGAAAGGGGAACAGCAGGATACGGACCATGGACTTCAGAAAAGCGGACTTTGATTCCCTCAGGGAACTGATGGGCAGGATTCCCTGGGAGGCTAATATGAGGGGGAAAGGAACCCAAGAGAGCTGGCTGTATTTTAAGGAGACCTTATTGAGGGCACAAGAGCAAACCATCCCGATGTGCAGAAAGAATAGCAAATATGGTAGGCGTCCAGCTTGGCTTAACAAAGAAGTCTTTGGCGAACTTAAACGCAAAAAAGAAGCTTACAAGAAGTGGAAGCTTGGTCAGATGACTAGGGAGGATTATATAAACACTGCTCGAACATGCAGGAATGAAATGAGGAAGGCCAAAGCACAATTGGAGTTGCAGCTAGCAAGGGACGTGAAGGGGAACAAAAAGGGTTTCTACAAGCATATTGCCAACAAGAGGAAGATTCAGGAAAGTGTAGGCCCCTTAAAGAAAGAGGGAGGCGACCTAGTGACGGAGGATGTGGAGAAAGCTGAGGTACTCAATGCCTTTTTTGCCTCTGTCTTCACAGACAAGATCAGCTCCCAGACTGCTGCACTGGGTGGCACAGAATGGGGAGGAGGTGAACATCCCGCAGTGCTGAAGGAACAGGTTCAAGACTATTTAGAAGGATTGGACATTCACAAGTCCATGGGGCCGGATGCAATGCACCCGAGGGTGCTGAGGGACTTGTCTGAGGTGATTTCAGAGCCATTGGCTATTATCTTTGAAAGCTCGTGGCAACAGGGGTAGATCCCTGAGGACTGGAAAAAAGCAAATCTAGTGCCCATCTTCAAAAAAAGGAGGAAAGAGGATCCGGGGAACTACAGACCGGTCAGCCTCACCTCAATCCCTGGAAAGATCATGGAGCAGGTCCTTAAGGAATCCATTTTAAGGCACTTGGAAGAGAGGAAGGTGATCAGGACCAGTCAACACGGATTCACCAAGGGAAAGTCATGCCTGACCAACCTGATTGCTTTCTATGATGAGGTGACTGGCTCTGTGGATGTGGGGAAGGCGGTGGATGTGATATACCTTGACTTTAGCAAACCTTTTGATACGGTTTCTCACAGTATTCTTATCAGCAAGTTAAAGAAGTATGGGTTGGATGAATGGACTATAAAATGGATAGTGAACTGGCTAGAGCATAGGGCTCAACGAGTAGTGATCAATGGCTCCATGTCTAGCTGGCAACCGGTCACAAGCGGAGTGCCCCAAGGGTCGGTCCTGGGGCCGGTTTTGTTCAACATCTTTATTAATGATCTGGAGGATGGGGTAGATTGCACCCTCAGCAAGTTTGCGGACGACACTAAGCTGGGGGGAGTGGTAGATACCCTGGAGGGTAGGGATAGGATACAGAGTGACCTAAACAAACTGGAGGATTGGGCCAAAAGAAATCTAATGAGGTTCAACAAGGACAAGTGCAGAGTCCTCCACTTAGGAAGGAAGAATCCCATGCACAGCTATAGACTGGGGACCGACGAGCTGGGCAGCAGCTCTGCAGAAAAGGACCTGGGGGTAACGGTGGATAAAAAGCTGGATATGAGTCAGCAGTGTGCCCTGGTTGTCAAGAAGGCTAATGGAATATTGGGCTGCATTAGGAGGGGCATTGCCAGCAGGTCACGGGAAGTGATTATTCCCCTCTATTCGGCATTGGGGAGGCCGCATTTAGAATACTGTGTCCAGTTTTGGGCCCCCCACTACAAAAAAGATGTGGACAATTTGGAGAGAGTGCAGCAGAGGGCAACCAAAATGATTAGGGGGCTGGAGCACAGGACTTATGAGGAGAGGCTGAGGGAACTGGGCTTGTTTAGTCTGCAAAAGAGAAGAGTGAGGGGGGATTTGATAGCAGCTTTTAACTACCTGAAAGGGGGTTCCAGGGAGGATGGGGCTAGGCTGTTCTCGGTGGTGGCAGATGACAGAACAAGGAGCAACGGTCTCAAGTTGCAGGGGGGGAGGTCTAGGTTGGACATTAGGAAAAAGTTTTTTACTAGGAGGGTGGTGAAGCATTGGAATGGGTTACCTAGGGAGGTGGTGGAATCTCCATCCTTACAGGTTTTTAAGCTGAGGCTTGACAAAGCCCTGGTTGGGATGATATAGCTGAGGTTAGTCCTGCTTTGAGCAGGGGGTTGGACTAGATGTCCTCCTGAGGTCCCTTCCAACTCTATGATTCTATGATTCTATGACTACGAATAGGGAGGTCACTGCTGCTCCGGTATATCGGTGACCTTCCCGCATGAATGAAGAGCCATCTGTAAATAGAATCCGGTCTGGATTAGAAAGAGGTACATCTGTTAAATCTGACCGTGGCTGCTCAATCACATCTACTAACTTGCAGCAATCATGGGGCTCTTCTATCAGGTCAGGTTCTGGTAATAGTGTCACTGGATTTAATATGGAACACCTTTGAAGGATGATGTTTTCTGCTGCCAGTAAAATCATTTCATACTGGGCAATTCGTTGGTGGGAGAAAGCTTGAGTCTTCTCTCGTGTCATAAGGGCTTCCACCTCATGAGGCACAAATACAGTCAAAGGATAGCCCAACACAAGATCTTTACTCTTGGTAATCATCTCAGCTGTGGCTGCAACAGCTCCTAAACAGCCCACAGCCCCTTTGGCTACTGGATCTAGCTGGGCAGAGTAATAAGCTACTGGTCGTCTCCTGGAGCTGAAACTCTGGGTTAGGATTCCAGAGGCCACCCCCCCCTCGTTCGTGCACAAACAGCTGGAATGGCTTTCTATAATCAGGGAGTCTCAAGGCTGGAGCTTCACTTAACATGCTTTAGCTCATGAATAGTTAATTTCAACTCAGCAGTCTCTTCAAGAGGCTCTGGGACAGAGGCTTTAGTTAACTCAACTAAAGGTTTCACAAGTTCCCCAAAAGCAGGAATCCAGGGTCTGCAGAACAACAACATGACTCGACAGGGACAGCAGTCACGATGGTGGCAGGATTGGGTACGACTACATGTCGTGGAATGACATAGGCATTTATTGCTCTTAAGTCCTGAACAAATCTGTACACAGGATTTCCTTGGTCATCTAGCTTAGGTTTTTTAACTGGAAGAACCGGAGAGTTACAAGGTGAAATACAAGGCTTTAAAATTCCTTGTTCCAGGTAAGCATTAATTAAGGGCTCCAAGCCCTTCTCTGCCTCTCTGGAAATTGGGTACTGAGCCACCACAGGTGGGGGTTCAGGTTTTACCTGTATAGTTACTGGCAGTGCTGATCGAAGGAGTCCAACGTCAGTAGTATTCCATCCCCACAGGGAATCAGGCAGGCTCTGCAATTCTTTAGGCAAAGTTAGTTTCCTGTTTCCAGCACTACATACTGTCACAAAGTTCTCCAACTCATCTAGGGGCATATCTAATTTCACAGCACCAGAGGAATCACAGTGCAAAGTGGCCTTCAGTTTACACAGCAAATCCCTCCCCAACAAATTAACTGGAGAGGAATCGGTCAACAAAAACTGATGTTCCACAGTTAAAGGTCCCACAGTAACTAATGCTGGCGCAGTCTTAGGAACTTGCATAACTGTTCCCCCCACCCCCACTATAGCTTCATTCCCATCAAGTTTGTACCCTGCTACATTGGCATCTACCGCCAGAACTGACTTTGTTGCCCCTGTATCAATTAAACATTCATAATTTACATTCCCCACAGTTATGGTTACATATGGTTCTCCCCCCTTTTTATAACACACAGGTATATTTAAACAACACAAATTATCATCACATGCACTCTCAGCATCCTGGAGCTCGAGGCTCTCCTTTAAACGTCATTGTGAATAAGAGTATCCCTGGTCAGGCATAGTCGGTTGCCCTCCAGAGGGAGGTGGAGGAGGAGGTGGGGGTACCCCTTGCTGGTATGATGATCTGTATGGAGCTGGCATGGCATAGGCATAGGCATTAGCTTTCGAAGCTGGGCGAGTTGGGCAATCTCGCTTAAAATGTCCTGGCAGCTTGCACCAAAAACATACTGGCGTTTCTCTTGTATTTGCAGCTTGCCCCCCCACTCTTCCTCTTGCTCTGCCTCTGCCTCTAAGGAAATATCCTCCTCTCCCTCTCTGGGTCAACATTGCATTTTGCATGGTCACAGCTAACAGCTTGAGCTCATCCTGTTTTCTTTTCCCTTCTTTCAATTGTTCCTTTACCTTTCGTCCTTCGAACACATATGTGGCAATCCCCCTGATTTCTGATATACTTTTTCCGTTCCATCCTGGACAAGATTTGTGAAAATAATTTCGTATATCACTAGCTGACTGATTTACAAATGCTGCAGCAATAGCCTTACAATCCCTTGCATCATCAGGTTTAAGCTGGGCATATCGAGTTGCACCTTCACAAAGCCGCACATAAAAGGCTTTCTGGGTTTTCATCAGGGGCTTGAACAATTTCATGAAATTTTTCCCAATTTATAGGTTTCTGCCCCGCTTTCTCCATAGCTTTAAACAAGTTTTCACAAGCATGGATAAATAAATTCCAGTTGGCATTATCATTATAATCCCACCCAGGGTCTATCTTTGGCCAATTGGCATTGTTTGTATTGTCCTCCCCTTCAAGCTTAATAGTTTCATCCACAATAGTTGCCCGCTCGTCAGCGGTAAATAAGGCTTCCATTAATTTTCCGATGTCTGCCCAGGATGGATTATGCATTTAGGACAATAATCCGGAATTTTCTGATAACTGTAACAGGGGCTTGTCGAAAGGAGGGGTGGTTTTTTGCCAAATAATCAGATCCCCAGGTGAAAAAGGGGTGTGTACCCTCAGTGAGCGCTGTGTTTGCCCGTCGGGTATATATTGTAGGCGCAATGGGGCAACGGTGGTGGGGTGGTGTGCTCTAGAGGTTTCTCAGCCCTGAACTTGCATCCTGTGTGGGTATGGCTGGGACTTGGCAGGGGAGGGGAGTCATAATTCCTCATACTGCTTCGTTTTTTCCTCCCAGCCTTCTCTTCCCCCCCCCCCCGTTTCATCTTCACTGATATTGCTGCAGCTGCTGTCGTCCTTATCTAAATCTCGCTTCCTCCCATGGCCGCTTTCCTTGCCTAAGTCTCTACACTCGCCTGCCTGAAGCGGAGAGGAGACAAAAAGGGAGGGGGTGGCTGTCCCTCCTGCGGCAGGTCTGCTAACTTGTGAGGCAGGGGTTGGTTGAACAATAGCTGGTAGGGAGGCAATAGGGGGTGAAAGGGGATACAAAGGCTCAGGTGGTTCCTCTTGTCAGCTTTTCAATAGCAAAGAGCTTGGAATATAAGGGGGTGGAGTTTCCCCCTTAATTGCAGGCATTGTCGTTACAGGGTAAGCTCCAGCAGAGAGATGCGCCCAGCAATACCAATAATCCATCTGCCTCGGGGCTTTTTCTTCTAGCTTAAGTCTTAGTTGTTGTAGCTTGCAATAATCAAAGGTACCATAGGTGGGCCAAATTTGGGTATCCTTGTAGTAGTATTTCTGCCATTCTATATTTAGTTCTAGGACTCGAGTTTTCTTCATTCCTTTTAGTACCGGTAGGTTTCCCACAGCCCATGCTGCTAACACCGTCCCTAAGGGACTGTCCTCGGGGATTTTACTTCCTCCGAGCCCCATTTCCCGTCCACAACACTATCACTCCACACACTATCACTCCACACACTACACACTATCACTCCACACACTACACACTACACACTACACACTCTCTGTGTCAACACAGCCTCGGCTTTTGTCCTCTTAAGGACAGGTCAGTGAACCTGATCCGAGCCCTTATCCTAGTACTTAAACTAGCACTTATTTCTCCCGTTCATACCTCGTGGACGATCTGTGCACTAAATAATTGGGGATGCGCTTATCTCTTTAAAAAAGAACACACCTCCGGAGGAGTTTGCAAAATCAAAAACAAAAGTGACAGAATAAAATAAGCTATGGTCTCTTTGCGGGAAAAGAAAGTCCGTCACACAGCATTTCTGGCCTTAGAGGACTTGCCTCAGACCAACTGGACTGCCTGCAGATAGGTCAGCCTGTGTGCCCAGTATCCAGAGAGACCAGAGAGGGACCCAATAATTGGTCCTAGACAAACCAAATAAAAAACTGAGGAGATTCCGTGCACGAAAAACCTTGTGCCACCCAGGACTTTCGCGCTAAATAGCCCTTAGGCCCAGCACATGGCCACTGTCAAGGACAGTGCTAGGGTGCCCGTTTTGGAATCTCCTAAAAAAACCTGACAGACACAATACAAAACATACAGGTACCTGAATCCCTTGGAGACTGTGAGACTGCAAAGGGTCTCAAATGCTTTACAGCCTTCCCTCGAGTTCTAAACCCAGTCCAAAAGCCCTCTGGGTGAACTCACCCTATTGCCGGCTGGGGCGTTGGCTGGCACAGGAACTCGGGGTTGGCAAGCAAGGGGAGTCCCTTCGTGGTCGCGAGAATGTTGGAAAAAGATTCCAAATGAGGTTCGTTTGCCCTGCACCAGATAGAAAAGAGATCCACGCAGGTAGTTGGGCAGTCTCCAAGTTTTATTTCTGCAGACGTCGGACACTTCCCAGCAAGTGGTCAGTGTGAGACCCTGAAGGCATACTCTCTTGCATATTTATACAAACATAGACAAAGAAATTACATATGCATAAATTCTTAATGCTTATTGGTACACTCAAATTATTATTATATTACTATTGGCTTTACACTTTCTACATCTTCTAACTATAAACATATGCATAACATAACAGATAAGGGCAGAAGATTTCAACTTACCTATCAAAATTGTCTAGTCTATTTCCCAAGACTGAAGAGAAAGCAAAAACTACTTAAGGCTGATTCCTCATTTCTCCTGTTAATCTCTCTCTCTGACCTTGGCAGAGATGAGCACCATAGACAAAGAAAAGAGGAGGGGGTGGGTGATTTCAACAGAAAGCAGAACACTAAAACAACTAAAATGGAGTAACTGTGGTCAAGCAAACAATTATTTTCCTTCACACCCTAGTGGGTCTCACGCTCCTGTTGCTTGTAGTGGGCCAGGGTGTCTCCAGTCACCCCGTCTTCCCTGAGGAGGGGGTAGGGACCCAGGCCTGCCCACTCCTCCGGGTCCCAGCCCAGGCGCCCTATGAGAAGCAGCTATGTGCAGCTGGCTCCATGGTCCCAACTGCAATTCTCTTCCCCTGGACTAATTTTCCCCTCCTTCTGTCCTTCTTGCTTCCTGAGCCTGGTAACTTCCTCCAGTCTGCTCCTCCACAGACCTCTGCACTCTGGTCTGCTCCTCCACACAACTCAGCACTCCTACACACAACATGGCACTCCTACTTCTCCCAGCTCATGCCCTGTCTGTTTGGGGCAGAGGGCTTTTATGAAGCACCTGGCTGGTCCTTAATTGGCCTCAGCTGCTCCTAATTGCCCCCTAATGACGCTCAGCTAATCTGCAGGGAACAGAGCCCTGAGCATTCTGCAGCTTACATACCTCCCTTCCTGGGCCAGCCTTGAGGGGCGAGCGCTGGTCCTCAACCAGCTTTCTCTGTTAAGCCAACAAGGCTGTCTGCCATATTTGCTGTTCTTTCTGCACATCGGGATGGTTTGTTCCTGTGCCCTCAATAAGGTTTCTTTAAAATATAGCCAGCTCTCTTGGACTCCTTTCCCCCTCATATTAACCTCCCAGGGGATCCTGACCATCAACTCCCTAAGTGTGTCAAAGCAATCCTAACCAGGACTAGTTTCCTCAGTCAGCATGAAGCTGGCCTCAGTTTCCAGAGAGGCCTATGTATTGTTGAGGAGACACTTAGCCATGACAGCTATTTGGGATGGAACAGAGCAGTGCTAGCTCACTGTGGAGAAGTGACGCTACCCCTGAAGCAATGGTCATTACTGGACAGGGAAAGTGAACCCTATAGGAGGGCTGCAAGGCATGTTGTAACTCCCACCATTAGCTCAACATGAATACCTGGTGGTCCTGGTCATACACAAGGATGAAAGGCTGTGTCTCAGCCGGAGCTGCCAACTCCAAGTCATGTAGTAGGGTATGAGGTGTGGAACCTTCCACCAACAGGTGACTGTGTATCCAGAGGTGGTGCCCAAAGCACTAGCAGTACAGCAAAGTGCTGGGAAAAGAGGCAGTCACTGAGACAGACTGAACATGGGGCTGAAACAAGTGTGGGAGAAAGAAGCAGGGCTTGACAAAGTCCTGGCTGGGATGGCTTAGCTGAGGTTGGTCCTGCTGTGAGCAGGGGGTGGGACTAGATGACGACCTGAGGTCCCTGCCAACCCTAATATTCTATGATTCTATGATTCTTCTATGATTCTTAGATCTTGTGCAGGAGCTGGGGGCTGAGAAGGAGGAGTCTGTCACCTGGGCAACTGTGAGCAGCCCAGAACCTGCTCAGAAACTATCTCAATGTCTTCTCCAATGGGGACGACAATCTCAAGTGCACAGGGCTGACACAACACCATATTGAGACTGGAAATGCCAGAGCTGTGAGACTGGGACCAGGAAGGAACCCACTGCACCTCTAAGCAGAGTTCAGGGAACAACTGCAACAGGTGGTAGAGACAGACATCGTCCAGCCCTCCATGAGCTCATGGGCTGCACCTGTAGTGTTGGTTATGAGGAAAGATGGAGGGACATGGACATTGACATTGCTGTGAAAGATGCATATGGCCTCCATAGGACAGCTGAAACTGTAGACTTGCTGGCAAAGACCATTTGTTTCTCCATCCTGGACCTGGCCAGTGGTGGAGTTGCATCCTGAAGATTGTCAGAAGACAGCATTCACCACTAAATAGGGCCTTTTCGAATGTAATAGCATGGCTCTTGAACCCTGGAATGGCCCTTGAATGTTCCAAAGGTGGAGGGTTGTCATGTTGCCAGACCTGCAGGGAACAACCTGCCTGGTGTATCTTGATGACTTCAAATTCATTGGGAGATCATTTGTGGAGCACTTGCAGAAGCAGGGAGTGCTGAAGCAGCTGCATGAAATCAACTTAAAGGTGAAACCATCAAAATACAATTTATTATGTGATGAAATCAATTCCATGGGGCATGTGATCTCAAGGGATTGCATAAGGACAGACCCTGAACAGGCAGAACCATCTGATCCTGGCTGGTGCCAGATTCTGTCACTGAGGCACAGCGTTTCATTGCCTTCGCTTCATACTACCTGAGATTCATTGCTGATTTTGCCACGGTTACACAGCCACTGCACAAGCTGTCAGAGAAGGGGCAGATGTTTGAGTAGACTACCCATGCCCAGAAGCCATTCTGGAACTGAAGTGAAGGCTCATGTCTGCACCGATATTGGCCTACCCAGATCCCCGGCTACTGTTCATCCTAGCTACAGGTGCCAGTGAAGCTGGCGTTGGCACTGTCTTTGCTCAGCCATGTGGAGACAAGGAAGGAGTAGGTGCATACGCCAGCAGGACCCTGAAGAAAGCCGAGAGGAATTACTTCACAACAAAGGGTGACCTGCTGGCAGTGCTGACCTTCACCAAACATTATCTGGCAATTTCTCCTGGGGAAAGAAACCTGTTAAGGACAGATCACCATTCACTCAGGTGTCTTCATACTCTCCTTGCATCTCGGGGACAATTGGCCTGGTGGCTTCAACAGCTGGCTCAGGTTCAGCATCAGATAAGACGCTATCCAGGACAGAACACACTAAGGTTGATGCCCTGTCTAGGAGAACGAGCTTGGACAGTGCCAGCAAGGAAGCCAGACCTGGGGAACAAAAAACTGCCAGCTTAGCAGTCGCCCTGACCCCAGCAGAAAGGGTCACCAACAATGGTGCAGAGCTGAGATGAAAGATGAAGAAACCACGACTTTGAAGGAGGCAAAAGCCACAGACCCAATAATGTCTGAGCTGAGGAGTTGGAAGGAAGAAAGACGGTTGGATCTGCCAGAAGAGGCACAGGCAGACCAAGGTATATGCCAATACAGAGAGGCCTGACTTAGAACAGGGCTACTATTCAGGCACTGAAAGGCAATGGAGGACCTGGGCCATTATACACATCTAACTGTCTGCAGTGGAGCAGTCCCTGAGATTCTGAAGGCGTTGCATAGCAGTAAGACTATGGATAGAGGATTTGGCGATAGAGAAGCTTAACTGAAAGATTCTAAGTCAGTACTACTGGTCTGGGTGGTGCAGGTCTGTTAAGGATTGGGTAAAGTCTCGCTATATCTGTGGCGCCCATAAAACAGCATATACTACACCCAGGGCACCTATGGTCACCACCCACACAAGCCACCCTCTAGAGAGGGTATCAATGGATATTCTGGGACCCCTACCCATCAGTGAGAGAGGCAGTCAGTACATCTTCTGGATAGCAGACTGCTTCTTGAAGAAGGCGAAGGATCACCCACTGTCTGACCAGGAGACAAAGATGGTTGCTAAGGGATTCGCTGAGCAATTTGTCTTCTGGTTCAGCACACCTCGCTCCTTGCACACTTACCAAGGATAAAACTTTGAGGCACAGTTTTTCCAAGAGGTGTGTGACCTGCTCGAGATAAATAAATCCCACACTACACTTTACTACACACGGTCAGACAGGCTGGTGGAGCGTCTGAGCCATACACTGACAGCTATGTTGTCATCCTTTGTAGACGACAGCCAACAGAACTGGGATAGCTTGCTTCCCTGTGTCACGATGGCCTACAGGAGTAGTGTGCAGTTGTCCATGGGATACACACCACATGTGGTGATGTCTGGGCATGAGACTACCCTCCCGGTAGCTTTGCTGGATGGGATGGAAGAGTATGCTAATTCCACAGCATACATAACACAATTGGCAGGCATACTCAGCTGGCAGCTAAACTGAAAAGTATCACCAGAGCAGGGCCACCAGTGTAGAGATGGAGCACTACGATTTATGGGTGTCTGCCCAGACACGCCAGGAGCGTGAGCTGGTTTGGGTCAGGGATCACAGAATGAAGAGGGGTTTGAGTGACAAGTTGCAACAGAATTATTAGGGGCCGTGTAGGGTGGTCAACCAGATGTCAGAGTTACTCTGTGGACTATCCCCTGCTTTGGGTGGGCATAGTTTTGTCTTACAAAACAACAGGCCCAAACCCTATCTGGGTCCAGAGGAATGGTCACCTCAGGTGATGATTTGAAAAAACCAAGTCAGAGAAAAGGTCAAGTCCAATGGCAGCAAAAAATGACCAGGCCAGGGTGAGCACTGGCGGGTGTCCTACTGAGCATGGCTAAGCCCTGATGCAGCAGATGAAGTTGTGGTCTTATCAAAGGGAACCAAGTCAGATGATGAGGCAGAACCACTGGGGGTCACCCCCCAACACAGCCTACCCCGCAGAGTGGAGGTGAACTTATATTGGGCCCAGAGTTAAGGGGGAACCTGAGGCCACTGAGAAAGCACAGAGCCCCCCGATGGCACCAAGACTTCCACCATGGACTGCTGTGGATGTGAGGACATATCCTTTTTCAGCGAGAAGGGCAGTGTGATGGGTCTGCAAATCAGGGGACTACATTTCTCATCAGTCCCCCTCCATTCCACTTGCCTTTCCGCTAGCAGTGAGGGTCCTACCCTGATTCTGGAATGCCAAGTGAGTCTGATGGCCAAGATCTCAAAGCTTTCAGGTACTTTGGCCTATTATAGAGTGTAAAGGTCCTCTGTCGTTGGCGGGGTCGGTGGCTCTCCCTCGCCTTCAATCTCTGAGGGAGGCAACACCTCCCGGCGCCTGCACCCTGTGTGGAGTCCAAAAAAGGAGAACATCTCCTGCCCTTAGAAGGACAAGCCCCGTTTTCAGGCCTGGCCCTTAGCGGGTGAGCCAAACAAACGGGGAGGTAGCTTCTGGCCTTAGTAGGGCGAGCATGCCGTTCCAGGCCCTGACCCTTAGGCAGGGTGGGCAAAACAAACGGGAAGCTCAGGTAGCTCCTCGAGGTCCGCAGGGCCCAGGCAGTGGGCAGCTCTGGCAGCCTCTCCTCCGGGTAACGGTTGGGTGCAGGCCCAGGCCTTGGCACCAAGGAAGAGATGTCCTTCTCCCTTGGCCGCCTTCCCCTGACCGAGCTGGAAGGTCCGCCCTTTGTACTCCTTGCCCCGCCACCTGCCTCTGGTCAGGCGCTGCTGCACTCCCAGGCTCCACCCCCCAGAAAGGGCCTGGCTCTCCATCGCCGTCAATCTCTGAGGGAGGCCACATCTCCCAGCTACAAGAGCCTTGTGACTGCCATGAGTATTCACATACACATCCAGCCTCCTTTGTCCATAACTGACTTCCTCACCCTAATGATGTTGGGATGGCCTTATCCTGTAGGTCAGTATATTAATTATATCAACTAATTATCATATATGTCCATTCATTGCCAAGGCAAGTTTGTGGTTATGCATCTGCAGATGTTCCTATCCTAAACTATCCAAAAACGTATTTGTACATATTCCTGCAGTTACCTCCTATAATTTTATACAAAACTCCCCTAAACGTAATATTCCCAGTTCCCCAATAAGTCAGGGTCACTGTTGGGTAGCTCACTTCAGCTAAAGCTCATAAGCCTCAAAGCCTTGCACGAACTGTTTGAACTAAATATTTCACAGGATATAGGCCTGCAGGTTCCTTCTGCTGCTGCTACATAAAATACCTGAAAGCTAGCTCTACGGGCTACAACCTGGACAGGAAGAAAGAGAGGGAGTGAGGAAGGAACCCTTTCGCTTACCCATGCTCAGAGGTTATAGCCATGCCTTTGGACAGATTTTTAGGACTCTGAAGTTTTACTCTTGAGTCTGAATAAAGCCAGACCCATAAAAGGATGGTGACTGGACAAGCAGGTGCATGGAGTCTCTCCAACAGGGGCTGGAATAAAGGGCAAGGCAGGGCAGGGTCCCCTGAGCCACATGAGGGTGCACACAGCAGCCACCTCATCTACAGAGAGTTAACTGGACACAGGGTCAGTCCCATCTCCAGCACTCACAATCTCACCGACAATGTTCCTGGGAAACCAATCAGTTCTTCTGGGAATACGTCTGTGACATAGAAATCAAGAGAATCATTAAGCATTTGTGCAGCTTTTCTAAAGGGGAAAGATGTGAGCAACACCTGTGAGACTCCAAGTGATAAAACAGAGAGCAGCAAACCTGAAAGTAAAACTAAAGATAAAAGCTACAATAACGTCTTTCAAGGCCAGTAATTCTGTACCTTGTCTGCTGTTTGCAGCTGCCAGGAGGGCAAAGTCTCTCCACTCCCTGCCTGTAAGTTGGTTATTTAGAGTTTAAACCTGTGACTTTTATTTAGCTACAATGATATAGCTATGCTCATGAAATCATTTACCATTCATCTAGTCCAAAGGTAAGTGCTGTATTGTGGAATGGGTCCCGTCCTTGGGCCTGTGCTCTAACTCACTATGTGACCAAAGGTGACCAAATGTGAACAAACTCTTCAGCTGCCCTATAACCAGTGCTTAACTTGTACCAGGGCTGAGCCCCGGCACCTCTAGGCTTGGCAGTTCATAGCCCTGGCACCTTGGGGCTTGCTGCATCAGTTATGAATGTAAAAAAAATTGCTTGAGACCCAGGTCCTCTTTAATTACAAATTAAGCACTGCCTGTAATCTCTGGTTTGGGTGGAGAGAGACATGGGCGGAGGATGCAGAGGGGTCCTGCTGTGGTGTTACCAAATGTCCCGAGGGCTGATTGAATCAAATCCTCACTGAGACCCACGGCCGATGGGCCTGTTCATACCCAGGCTAACATCAAATGAAGAGCTTAACGTTTATTTTAGGCTGACCCAAGGTGTTTGTTCCAAAGACCGCGACATCTATCATTTGCGCGTCTAATTAGGACACTCACGATATTATTCTGATAAGGAAATGGGTTTATTTTTGAAATGAGAATTAGAACCAACTTTAACCCTCCTTGGCATAAGCCTAGAAACTAACAATTAAAGGTTTCTTACAGGGTAACAATGGGTGGGATGACGCGGGTTGGGGGATACAGAGAGACCCTGGTATGTGGGGGATGGGGACACAGAGTCATGTTTTCACATCTAGATCTCACCTTACAGAAAACATGAAAAGCAAGGAAATTACAATTTAAGACACCTACATGGACATTCCCTTTACTCCTCCGCCAAAGGCACAGACTTTGCTACTCCACTGAGCACATCCCACAACCATAATTCTGCTCTCCTCAACCCTCTATTCTGTACACAAACCTTTCCCAAAGTGCGTCTTCCCAACACTGTTACTTAGGGGTGTTTGGTGTCGTTGTCTGCAGTGGGTAGTTTTGTTGAGGAGGGGGAAGTCTGGCATTTCCAGGGGTCAGAGGTAAAGTTATGATCTGTAATCTGTGATGCATGGTAGTTGTGGGAGGGGGGTAAAGTGTTTGCTGGGGCAGGAATAGAGGCCATCAAGAAAAACGACATAACTTTTCATGTCTTTGCTTTTACAGACTGAGTCAGGTATGTTAAGCAGTGGCAACATTAATTGATAACAAGGAAATTCCTCTTTCTGGCTTTTGGTAAACCAGCTTTTCCCTCCAAAAAATTCCAGCAATTGCAAACAGCAGCACAGCTCCACTGGTGCTAGCATAACACACGGGATGGGGTGAAATTATGTGCTGCTTCTATAACACTCCATCATCCTGCATCTCAAAACTCTTTGGTGAAGCACAGGCCAGAGTTTTACCTTTCCATGACCTTTCAGGGAGCAGTGCAGACCCAAACCCAGGACTATTATGTTCAAAATCATGAATGTAGCTCTAAGTAACAGCTCCCGGACACTGTCAAAAAAGAGAACAACAAAATTGTTTTGTAAACAAATGTAAATTTAATTTTGAAAAGAATATTTTAAGCAGTCTTTTTTAAACAAAACCCATTAAGTAATGAGTCTACCAGTGTGTTTTTCCCATACAGATCACAACAAACTCTGGTCCTGACATGCTCCTGGAATGGCAGTTTGGTTTGTAACATTTTTATCACAGGGCAAAGTTTCAGGCTGTGCTCACAGTTACTTTAGGGGACTCTGCTTACTCTCTACTGCCCTGGCTCATAAAACCAGAGCCTGACCTCAGAGCACGTGACAGAAGAAGGTTTAGTTACACACTGAGCAGTACAGGATGGTGGTGGAGTGCATGTCTGAAAGGCGGATGGCTAGATGGAACTGCGTACAGAACCGTTGGATGCTGGTGTGGCCAGCGCTGCCTCTATGAGTGTGGCCTGCTGCACCCTGTGCGACATCTGTGAGGATAAGGGGAGAATTTACACCTGGAGTGGGCTCAGCACATTGCTAGTTCTCAGGCCCAGCATCGGCAACCAGGGAGTTCAACAGTCATTGCAGGCACTGGGTCCATATGAGCAAGAGAAATAAGAAATGTTGCATGTGCCCACATCCATGTGTTGCGGGGTGATGCAGACAAGGAAAAGTGATGATCTGATGGGTGAATGTGGTGTTGTGGGCTGTTGTTTTATACAGATCCATTTATTTGTTTTTGCTTTTGTGCTATTATAAGAATCTGATACTTTATTACAAGATTTGGATATAACTTCCCGATTCCTCCTTTTTCCCCAAGCACTCACATGGCAACATATGGTGCAACGAAACCAATTAATTAAGAAGTGAGTCTACCAGGGTGTTTTTCCCAAGCAAACTTTTAAAGTTTGCAGATGATATCAAGCTGGGAGGGCTTGCAAATGGTTTGGAGGATAGGATTAAACTTCAAGATGATCTGGACAAACTGGAGAAATGGTCTGAAGAAAATAGGATGAAATTCAATAAGGACAAATGCAAAGTACTCCACTTAGTAAGGAATAATCACTTGCACACGTACAAAACGGGAAATGACTGCCTAGGAAGGAGCACTGCGGATAGGGATCTTGGGGTCACAGTGGATCACAAGCTAAATATGAGTCAAGATTGTAACACTGTTGCAAAAAAAGTGACCATCATTCTGGGATACATTAGCAGGAGTAAAAACAATGAAAGTTCTGTGGCACTTTAAAGACTAACAAATTTAATTTCAGCAGGCATAAGCTTTCCTGAGTCTCAGCTCACTTCCTCAGATGCAGTAGGTAGAAATGATACAGCAAATAGGTAACATAGAGGCATAATATATACAAGTGCATAGAGAACAATGGGGGAGGTGGATAAAAGCCGGGTACTTGAGGCCTAATGACAGCCATTGAGTAGGAGGTGAGAATGGGTGATCAAAGCAATTTACCTCTTGTAATGAGATAGCCATTCCAAATCTCTGTTTAAACCCAGTTTGAATGTGTCAGTTTGCAGATAATTTCTAACTCAGCAGTTTCTCTTTGAAGTCTGTTTTTGGAGTTTTTTTGGAGAAGTACAGCAACTTTCAGGTCAGCGACAGTGTGTTATAAGCAAGAGATGAGAAGTAATTCTTCCGCTCTGCTCCACGCTGATTAGGCCTTAACTAGCGTATTGTATCCAGTTCTGGGTGCCACATTTCAGGAAAGATGTGGACAAATTGGAGGAAGTCCAGAGAAGGACAACAAAAATGATTAAAGGCCCAGGAAACACGACCCATGAGGGAAGATTGAAAAAATTGGATTTGTTTAGTATGGAGAAGAGAAGGCTGAAAGGGTACTTGATACCAGTTTTCAAGTACATAAAAGGATGTTACAAGGAGGAGGGAGGTAAATTGTTCTCATGAACCTATAAGGATAGGACAAGAAGCAATGGGCTTAAATTGCAACAAGGGTGGTTTAGGTTGCACATTAGGAAAAACTTCCTAACGGTCAAGATAGTTAAACACTAGAATAAATTGCCTAAGGAGGTTGTGGAATCTCTGTTATTGGAGATTTTTAAGAGCAGATTAGACAAACACGTGTCAGGGATGGTCTAGTGTGATGCTAGACCCAAAAAAGCCAAGCAACTTTACAAATTGCATGGCCCAAATCTGACCTTTAAGGATGTATTACAGAAAAATACAATGGTGGTGAGGGTCATTCCTCATAAGTAGACTAGAGCTTTGATATGTAAGTGTATGTTGGTAGTTATTTGATGTTGTTTACATCTCTCTTGTTAGAGGTTAGCAGTGTAGATAAACTGCTTTCCTGTCTATCACTGTCCTATTGATTAAGAGTTCAACAGGAACATATGAACATTTAGATGGAACAATACTATTGTTTGTATTTCTCTTTGAAGATTAAGTAGTAAATGTCTGTAAATGGTTGTAAACGGCCAATTACCTTGTGCTAATGTCACTAGTTACCGGTGTGCACAGGACATGGGAGATGATACTTCAGAGTCCCAGGCAATCATCTATTAATTGTTCAAGGAGGAACTTGCTGTCAAGAAAATATCGGTCAGCCTGCATGGATCTATGAAAGACCCTAGTGGACTGATCCTTTTTTTCTCAAATCTGTCCAAACTTGTCAGGGAAAGTTTGGATCGCAAGATTGAGATCCCAGCACCAGCCTGGAATCACCCTGCTAATTCTCATAGGAGAATTTGAACAAACTCTGCACATGGACTATTTAGTCTTCATTTCTCTGGACTAGATTTCTAACAAAGAAGCTCTAAACAAAGACTGATGACCTCCAAGCAATTTGGGTAATTTCAGAGCCTTTGTCATTTGAGAACTTTGCAATTTTCAATGCCTTTTTTTCCTCTGTCTTCACAGGCAAGGTCAGCTCCCAGACTACTGCATTGGGCAGCACAGAATGGGAAGGAGTTGAACATCCCGCAGTGCTGAAGGAACAGGTCCAAGACTATTTAGAAAGATTGGACATACACAAGTCCATGGAGCCGGATGCAATGCACCCGAGGGTGCTGAGGGAGTTGGCTGATATGATTGCAGAGCCATTGGCCATTATCTTTGAAAACTCGTGGCAATTGTGGGAGGTCCCTGAGGACTGGAAAAAAGGAAATATAGTACCCATCTTCAAGAAAGTGAGGAAAGAGGATCCAGGGAACTACGGACCGGTCAGCCTCACCTCAATCCCTGGAAAAATCATGGAGCAAGTCGTTAAGGAATCTATTTTAAGGCACTTGGAAGAGGGAAGGTGATCAGGAATAGTCAACATGGATTCACCAAGGGAAAGTCATGCCTGACCAACCTGATGGCTTACTGTGAAGAGGTGACTGGCTCTGTGGATGTGGGGAAAGTTCTGCCAGTTTCTCTTCATGTTTGAATTGCTGCTTATTCTTTACTACTAGCATTCTCACTATTTCTAAAGCGGTGGACGTGATATACCTTGACTTTAGCAAAGCTTTTGATACGGTCTCTCACAGTATTCTAATCAGTATGGGTTGGATGAACCAGCTAAAACATAAGGTTCAATAAGTAGTGATCAATGGCTCCATGTCTAGCTGGCAACTGGTCACAAGCGGAGTGCCCCAGGGGTCAATCCTGGGGCCGGTTTTGTTCAACATCTTCATTAATGATCCTGAGGATGGGGTAGATTGCACCCTCAGCAAGTTTGCAGATGATACTAAGCTAGGGAGAGTGATAGATACCCTGGAAGGCAGGGATAGGATACAGAATGACCTAGACAAATTAGAGGACTGGGCCAAAATAAATCTGATGACGTTCAACAAGGACAAGTGCAGAGTCCTGCACTTAGGACGGAAGAATCCCATGCACAGCTACAGACTGGGGACTGACTCGCTAAGCAGCAGTTGTGATGTTTCCCTCTGCAATCTGGACAGGGTGCAGTGTCACAGGGGGAAAAAACAGTATCAGCGTTTGTAGAAATTTGTATAGGAAGGAACACTGGTAAGTTTACTGCCTGCTAGCTTTTGTTTTAAAAGTTATTTTTCCCCATGTAAATATGTGTGTGTGTGTCATCTCTTAACGGATGCAAAAGGAAAATAAGAACTTCAGGGAGGAAAGAAGGAGCAGGAAATTGGGAGAGCAGAGAGATGGATAAAATGACCCCAAAGGCATCAACAAAAGTTAATAGCGCACCTTCCCCAAACACCAGAGGGTGCAGCAGAGCAGCAAAAGACAAATGGGGAGGGGACATGAGGTTTGAAATCACAGGTGTGGGGGTGCATGCACATTTAGGGAACAGAAGGAAAGAGGGAGGAGAAAGATGGAGGCTGGGAGGGGAAAATGACAGAAGGGGTCAGAACTTGAAGTGGTGTAAAGCAAAGAAGAGTGGAAGAGGACAGCAAGAGGAGAATACTTGGGAGAGGAGACAGAGTGATGAGATTATCTGTGATGTTATCAGAGCGGGCAACAGACTACCAGCTCTTCTCCTCAGGGTTAAACTACTACCAGGGCACGTGGCTAGCTTAGTATTCTTTATTTATTTTCGTGGGGGGGGGGGCACTGGGAATTTCCCCCCCACTCTCCCTTTTCCCTCCTGAGTCTGGCTGAGAAGTAACTGCTGACTGAAAGTGCTCCTCCTCCTCTGTCCAGGGAGAACAGCAGGGAGGGTTTGTCCTGCACTGATTCTCCAGGAAGAGTGATAATCCTGACCAGTTTTCATCTCTCTCTGCTTGAGCAAAGTCTAGGCCAGGCAGAGTGAGCTGGTCTCTGAATGGCCAGTCATCACTGAATCTCTGCTTTGGGAGCTGCAGTGACCATATGTCCCATTTTAGATATAATCACAATACCTGGTTCAGAGCGCATTGAATTCAAAGGGAAGACCCCCTGGATTGATTTCCTGGGGTATTGGATCAGGTCCATTCTCAGCAAATGCCCAGTTGTCTGGCAACTCAGTATCGTTCTAAGTTTCCTGTGATGGGTGAACCAGGCCCTTTGAGCCCCCTGCTGAAGGCTGTGCAGTCCTACCACATCTCAGCCCAGGTAAAAGAGCAGTGAAGGTGGGTCCTCCTGGCCTGCCTAGAAAGGCTGCAGGGAAGCAGCCAATCAGAGCCCACCCGGCTCAGTTAAAAGGTGCTGCAGGGCATAAGCAGGCCAGTTCCTGCTGGGAACAGAAAGGATAAGGCAGAGGGTCTCTCCAGGCAGGGAGGCCTGGGAGAAACCCTCTGCAGACAGGGAACCCTGGGGCTGTAACTGTAAGGTTAAGATGAGGGAGCAGAGTAGGAAGCAGTGCAGGGAATGTAGCAGCAGCAGCAAGAGCAGCAACTGTTCATGGAAGCAATACATCCTGGGTTGGGACCCAGATTAGTGGTCAGGCCTGGGTCCCCCCCAGCCACTGGGAAAGAGGCCTAAGCCCTGAGGAGGAGAAAGGCTTGTTGAGAGGCCCAAGTGAAGGACAGGATTTAAAGGGACACTAGAGAACTTCTGAGGACAAAGTCTCTAGGGAGAAAACCCTGGAGGCAGTGCTCTAAAACAGAGCAGAGACGGGCTTAAAGTCAGCCGAGAAGGAGCTGAGAACTGAGCCCAGACACAGGCTGCACTTACCAACAAAGGCGCAGTGATAGGCCCTGTTGGGCTTCTGTTATTCTGAAACAGGGGTCTTCATGTGTTTAGAGTGTGTGAGACTTAGCTGGAGGGCTGAGCCACTGAAGACCCGCCTGATGAGGGCGACAGCTGACAGGGGCACCGTGAGCAGAAAGACAGTGTAGGTTTGCACCCAGCCAACAGGAGGCACTCATGAGGTGAGTGCACACCATCACATTTCCCTGAATACAAGTGAGAAATACCTTTTCTTAGAATCATAGAAGACTAGGGTTGGAAGGGACCTGAGGAGGTATCTAGTCCAACCCCCTGCTCAGAGCAGGACTAACCTCAGCTAAATCATCCCAGCCAGAGCTTTGTGAAGCCACAGTTTAAAAACCTCTAACGATGGAGATTCCACCACCTCCCTAGGTAACCCATTCCAGTGCTTCACCACCCTCCTAGGGAAAAACTTTTTCCTAATGTCCAACCTAGACCTCCCGCCCTGCACCTTGAGACCGTTGCTCCTTGTTCTGTCATCTGCCACCACTGAGAACAGCCTAGCCCCATCCTCCCTGGAACCCCCTTTCAGGTAGTTTGTTGGGTTTTAATGCTGATAGCAGAGGACGAGGGAGGATTTTACTGCTGATGGCAGAGGATGCGGGACGGATAAAGCACAACAACTAATATGATTGCAAGCAGAATTGTTTATTTTATTTTGTTTTTTAGCTTATATACTCTTTTATCATTTTTGCATACAATGGTTACACGATTTCTGATTGGCTATTATATGATTTCACCTACTTCACACGGGAACAGCTTACATATTACTGGTAGCATTTTAGCTCACACAACTATTTTGTTTACGACCTTGAATACTTTCTACTATCTAGTGGATGGCGGCCAAGTCCCGGGAACTCGCCGCCAGTGAGGTGCCTGAGTGAAAGTGGCCACTTTCTAGCTCCCTGTAGGCAGCCTCACTTGACCTGGTGTCCAGCACCAGGCCTGCTGTAAGTGTCCACTTAGGTAGCCATCAGGTCAGGGTACAAATAATACACTCCCACAGTAGTTAAAGGCTGCTATCAAATCCCTGCATTTGGTTTGCAGTCATGTTGTTCATTCACCGTCTTTGTTAGATGCCTCTGAAGTTCCTCGCAATCTTCTCTGGTTTTGAACAACCTACATAATTCTGTGTCATCCACAAATTTTGCAAACTTATTGTCCAGCCCGTTCTCTGGAGCATTCATAGATGCTCCAAACAGTGAATTTCCTGTAATCTCTCCTGTAGGAAAGACAAGCCCTCACTGACTCGGAATCGAGAACAGACCCTGTACAAAGACACGGTGCCGGAGTGAATATAGATGTTTTTTAAACAAAAATTACCGCGTCTCACTGAATGGAATGGGACACACCGCTCCTGTTCGGCTGTGTCTACACTTATGGTGGTGTGTAGAGTACAGGCAATACACACCTAGTTACAGGCTGCTACCAAAGGCTGTAGCTCCAAGGAGGCAGTGGGGAAAGGTTCTGTCAGTGGGGAGCTGACAAAGCCTTTCCCAGCTGCCTGCCCCCTGCCAGAGCCTTTCCCCACGGCTGGCGCCTTTCCCAGGGCAAGGAAAGTCTCTGGCAGTAGGACACTGCACTACTAAACAGAGCAGTGTCGCTGGGGGATGCATGGCTTGGGCATGTAGAGGGGTGTGTGGGATATACACCCTGGGGATTCAGGCGTGCAGGGCACTGTACTCCACACACCTGTGCTGTGCTTCACCATCTGCACTGCTCTTTACACTCGTGCTGGCTGGGCATGCAGTGTCTGTGCATTGCACGCTTCCATGAGTGTAGACATACCCTTAGAGGCAGATAGAAACTGAGCTCTGATTGGCCGATGGGGAAGGTACAGCTAAGCAGGTATCTTCTAGCAATTCATATGAGCTGACACTGTCTCCAGTCGCACCAGCCAGCTGTGGAAGGAGCTTGTCTTGATAACAGTCCCTGCCCACACATAATCGCACACGGTGAGAGTCAGCACATCCCCGCCCGCTCAGCTGGGGGCTAGGAGAATGGCAGCCTCGTTTTCAGCCTCAGGCGGTGATGTAACATGCCCCAAAGGTCGCCGGCATCCTCCAGGAAATGGGGGAGGTGGGAGCTGGTATTGTCTGTTCTGCCCTACAATGTCTCTACCGCCTCTGTCACTGCTGGACCGCAGCACCTTCCAGCCGGGCATTCGGCACCATGACTAATATTTCTCACACGTGGTGGAAAAAAGAGGCAGCAGTGGAAGCGTAGGTTGCAGTGACCTCTAAACTATCAGCTCCGGATGCTGCCTCTGCACCACTCTGAAGACAGTGCGGCTGTTTCTGATGTGAAAAGAAACCCAGCATTTGAAAGAAAAGAACCTTTCTGAGGCTCCCTTTACACGTTCCAAAGAAGCAGGGAGGGGCGTGACCCCATCCATTGATTCCTTTGCACGTCCCTTTTCTGAGCGCCCAGGAAATACACCCAGCCCGTTTGTACAGTAGGAGGATTACAGTCTCACGAAGTTGATGTAGCCCAGTCACAGGTGTTTTACTTTTATCTGGGGTATCTGTACTGTCACTCACCTCCACATTCACTGAGACTATTTTAACTGATCAGCACTTGCAGGCGCCTGACAGCCGAAGGACAGATGCACCCACGTGACTCTCCAAGGTTTCTGAGTGCGTGCCTGCTCCTATCGGAAATACAGTGGGAGCTCAGGACCGCAGTGCACAGGCTTGTGAACCAGCAGGTGAGCACCTCTGCTTCTCTACTGTAGGACCGCAGGTGGGAGGAGGTGCATGGTGGGGAGCACAAAGCAGGAAAATAAGTCTTGTCCAACGAACCCGATTCCACTCCTGGAGGAGATGACAGGTTTGGACGACAAGAGCCCTGTGTAGATGTACTGCACTTAGACTGTTGTAAGGTGTTTGACTTAGCACGACATGACATTCTGAGTACAAAGATTAGCACTATAAGGTATCAGTAAAGCACCCGTGAAATGGTTTAAGAACCGGCTAACTGTCAGAGCTCCAAAAGTAGCTGTCAAGGGGGTGTGTCTGGCAGGGTCAGGACTAGCCCTGATGTTAGCACTGGCTCTCATCCGTGTTCTGGAGGTAAATATAAAAACACTGCTGATAACACTGGGGAATCACACACAGACTGGCGGGGTGGGAAATGATGATGAGGATGGTGCAGTCATACAGAGCGATCTGGATCACTTGGTAAATTGGGACCAGTCAAACCAAATCTAAACACAAGGTCATACAGCTAGGGACAAATCATATAGGTCCTGCCCACAGAACAGGAGCCTTTCCCCTGGAAAGCAGTGTCTCTGTAAAGGGCTTAAGGGTCAGAACAGACAAAAAAATCGACAAAGCACTCCCAGTGCAGTGCTGTGGCCAAAGGACAAATGCATTCCTTGGATGCATAAACGGGAGCAGTGAATAGAAAGAGGGAGATGGTGAGACGGACACCGGGATACTGCACACAGTTCTGGTGTCAGCATTTTAAAAAGGGTGTTGAAAAACTGAAGAAAAGAGTCACACAAATGATTCGAGGGCTGGAGAAAACGCCTGACAGTGAGAGACTTAACGAGCGTGATCTATTTAGCTTATCAGGGAGTGAGGCTGTGCTGCCGTGATTAGCAGCGTTTACTGAATATTGTGGCAGCTAAAGCCCAGGCAGGGGTGGTCTAAGATGTGCAGTAACACTTTTCCCATTTGTGTAGGACTGTGTACAAACTGGAAATAAAATGCCTGTGTAGTGAATATGTTTCTCTGTCAGTTTGAAGCTATGATAGTAACAAGCTGGATGCAACTTGGTTAAAAAACCTCTGAACGGTAGGTACATGTAAAGCTGTTTGTTCCCCATATTGTGTTGTTGAGCAGATTTTGAAACCTGTATTTTGTTCGTAGGCTGAAAATGAGCAGTAAGGGTGGAAGTCAAAACACGTTTTACAGTTCAGAGTGTTCTGATTTTATGTTGGTTTTGCAGAGTTACAATCAGACGATTTGTTTCTAGGAATGACGAGTAACTTCAGACTCTTCATTTCATGTTCACCAATAGACAGTACTAGACAGTGGAAGCCCTGTGCAGGGTGACGGTGAACACAGGGTGTGTAACGAGGGACAGCCCCTTACACTGAAGTGCACTTACAGCCCCAGGGCTGGAAAGGATCAACACCGACTCTTGATTCAGATCAAAGCTGTGTTTATTAACACTATGAAACCATTGTTGCAGGCTACAAAGTAACAGAGCTGCAATCAATGAGTGCACAGGACACGCCACGCATGGCTATACTGATCGCTGGACACAGTTACAGGTTGGCACTCTGATTAACGGATACAGGGATTAGCAATTGGCAATGAGGCAAACCAGGCTTAGCGATGAGACAAACCAGTCAGTCTTCGGCTCCCCTGGCCCGCAGCGCAGTTATAATCAGAACCAGGCAAAGCAACCCAGCAACGGACTGGCCTTATCAGCCAGCAATGCAAATCATGAGCACAGGCAATAAGCGAGTACGAGTGAAACATCCTCAGCACTAAGCGTGATCCCAGCTGCCAGCCAGTGATCACTTTAATCTGCCATGAGCCCCTGACACAGGAATATCAGCCAGCTGCTTCCAGACACACGGCTGTAGAAATACAACCTTCCAGATGCTAGGTTGTATATCTAGGGAAACACAGCCAGACGGAACTACTTTAAGGTGGATGCATAACTGGTTGGGAAACCATTCTCAGAGAGCAGTTATCAGTGGTTGACAGTCCAGCTGGAAGGGCAGAGCGAGTGGGGTCCTGCAGGGAGCAGTTCTGGGTCTGGTTCTGTTCTATATTTTCATCACTGATTTAGATAATGGCACAGAGAGGACACTTATAATGTGTTCAGACAATACCAAGATGGGAGGGGCTGCGAGTGCTTTGGAAGATTGGATTAAAATTCAAAATGATCTGGACAAACTGGAGAAATGGTCTGAATTAAATAGGATGAAATTCAACAAGGAGAAATGCAAAGAACTCTAAGGAAGGGACAGTCAGTTGCACACACACAAGGTGGGAAATGGCAGCCTAGGAAGGAGTGCTGCGGAAAGGGATCTGGGGGCCTAGTGGGTCACAAGCTAAATATGAGTCAACAGTGTAACACTTGCAAAAAAAGCAAACCTCCTTCGGGGACGTTGTGACGGGGTGTACCTGCCCCTCCCGCCAGACGGGGAGCCCTCAGCTTCCTCATTGTCCAGAAAGACCCCTCCCCATCACACACGCTGCACACACCCTGGCAGGAGATTGGTGTTAAAAGCCCAGCAGAGCCCCGGTGTGGGAGGGGGGTGGGACAATAGAGGAGAGAGACTCACTCCCAGAGCCCGCCAGAAGGGACGCAGCCCTGCCATGCCCAAAGGGCCGCCAGACTGCTTTCCTGGTCAGCAAGACTGCTGTGTGTTGAGCCCTGCCGTGCCCAGAGGGGTTCAGGACTGCCTCCCGCTCAGCCCCTGTGGTTGCTGGGCCCCACTGCACCGGGGAAACTCTCGTACAGTGGCATGATAGGGAGCCAGAGGCAACGCACGACACTGTGGGACCTGCACGGGATGGTGGTTGTACCAACACACCCCTGCTTTTGGGGGAGCCCCAGGCAGTGTCTGTCACAGATGTGTTAGCAGGAGTGTTGGCTTTAGAATCTGTGAATCTATGACTACGTTCAGTGTCATGTCAATTGCGTTTCATTCTCAAAGCAATCTGAAATCATTAATCACTGTTCACATAGGCATGGGCAGGACGGACGCACCGAGGTGTCCTGGTCTACCAGGTGCTTCTGGGTTTGAAGGAGCAGGCCTGGTGTTTTGGGCATGTCGAAGGACACTGGGTTTTTCTCCATGGTTTCCACAGATGGTCTGGACTCAGCTGCCAAGGATGCTGCTGCCATCCTGTATATACGGCAGCACCCGTGTCATGCCACCCGGTGGCAGCAGCAACTCACCCCTCATCACCTGTGTAGGGGAGCAAAGGCATGGGGGAAGAGAACTAGACTGTACGGGAGTGGGTGGGAAGGAGAAATTTAGACTGGTGAGGCAAATGCAGTAGAAGATATTTTGCAGGGGGAGCTGGAAAGGACAGGAAAGGAAGAACTAGAAGCAGAAGGAAAAAACTGGGGCCTTTAAAAATCTTTTTAGGCCAGGCCTAAATTGGAGGGAGATAGAAAGACATGAGGAGCTGTAAGCAAGTGAGAAAAAGAAGAAAGGAAACAAAGGAACATACTGTAAAATGCAGGAAGACACAGGATGCAGAGAGAATAAAATCCAGCAGGAAATAAGGAAAGGTTTGGAGAGGCAGGGCAGGTAAATCCCAAAGAGAAGATGGAACTAGAGCAGATGTGTGGTTTAGAAAAAAAAAGTGCTACCTGTTGGGAGAAAACAGCAGGGCCCTGGAGGGGCAGATACTTGGACCAGAAGGACCTTTGTTTATTTTGGGATTATGAAAAACTCTTAAATTATATTTCAGGTTTGCTAAATCAAAGACAGTTCACAAATATTTTCCTCTGCTTAGAAACCTTTCTCTCATCATTCAAATTTTGAAAATAAATGCCCATTTCTCTACCCATTGACTTCTACAGGAGCTGTTGAAAGTGCTGCACTTTTCAAACATTTATAAGAGACATAGATCCACTGCAATTCATCCTGGGAATGAGTGCAGAATTGAAAATGGATCTTGTTCTGACTTCAGCGCAGATTCCCTAAGGATGAACTTGGCCTGGTGGCCTTGGCCAAAAAAATGCATCCACTTTCTGGTTTAGACATGAATTTCAGATTGAAAGTGCGGACTGGGTTTTTTTAAGTTCCAGTTTGTGAATCAATTTGAAGCTGAAATGATTGATTTCCCCCTTACCCTGCGCCTTGTGGTGTTTACACTTGTGCAAAGTGAGTGCAGAGTGGATATCATTCCGACCTGGTTGCAACTGACATAAAATTTGACCGCACTTTGCAGATCTGTAAGTGACAACATAGGGTGCGATGCAATGGAGAATCAGGCCTGAAAAGTGTAATAAGCTCTAAATATTTTTCATCATTATTATTAGTTAAACCATTTTTGTACTACCTCATGAAGTTTTTGAAATTTATATGACTTCTGTTCACACTCCCTATTCTTACCTACTTCCAACTCTACCAGCAGCAATTCCTCCTTATTGGCAATCTGGGTTATTATCACAGCTGTTTCTCTCACTTTACGCAGTGATTTTATGCGTTCCTGGTATCCAGGCTTTGCTTCCTGTTCTTCTGACATGATCAGCAGGTCAATATGTTCTGGAGTGGACAGTGGGTTTGGTTTTAAGGCAATTTCTTGCAGGCGTTGGAGGCTGTGAGATGATCTTTCAATAAGCTCTCGCACCATCTCTTCCACCTCAGCATATTCCTGAAAAATCTGCTCAAATATCTTCTCAGTCGTCATCACCTCTCCAGACGCCTTCTCATACTTTTCCTTCAGTTGTGCATAGGTTTGTTTCTCTTTTACTACTTCATAATCCCATCTGTACTTTTGATTGAAGTGAACGTCCCACTGACATTTACCTGGACAAACAGTGCAATGTCCAGAGCTGTCCATAGCACAACACTTGTGCTTGTCTCTATCATCTGGAATAGGACAGGGGTAGTGGCACGTGTAATGACACCGCTGTCAGTTTGTTATATAATGTTCAGTAACCTCTATCTTTATTGGCACTGTTTTCTCTACCTCATACTCAAAGTCTTTATTGGCTTCCATATCATCCCTGTGCTGTTCCAGAGCTTCCTGGGTCTTTCTCAGTTCTTCTAGCTTCATCAGACCAGCTTTGATTTGTGGCTGCAGGGCTTCCACAGCTGTCTCCAGTGCCTTCCATTCTCTGAGAACTTCCTTCGTCAGTGTTAAGCTTTTTGTTTCTAAATTACCTAGAGAGTCAAAAAATGTCTTCATGCTCATTGCTCCCATTTTCCAGAACATTTCATCAAAAGTAAAACTGCCCGCAGCAGTTCCAGCATTGCTGGCAAACAGTGCAGAGTTATTAAATTTGAAATGAACGGGCATGCCCTGGACATCTTTAGAACATGGAACATCAGACTCTTTAATGGCCTCCAGAACAGGGGGTGTCTGTCCATCTGCAAAGGTGATCAGGATTTGTATATTGTCTTTTATATCCTTCCCAAAAATGGAGAGCACTGAGTCAAACACGTACTTCTGGGCATGTGTCAAACGAGCGAGTGAGGACTGAACTACAACGCAGACGGCGTCTATGTGATCAATGGCCCCTGGGGTGGAGAAAAACTCTCGGATCTGCCTGGTTATCTCTTTGTCATGGTCTATCCCTCTGGTGTCACCAAACCCTGGGGTGTCTATTATAGTCAGGGAGTAGGGGACTTGGAAGCCCTCTTTGTAGTTGACCTCGTAGGCAGTCACTGCAGACGTCTGGCTCTGGGCTTGGCTTCTGTTTGTAATTTCATGGATTAGTTTGAACCTGAATTCATCTTCCCATTGCACACCCAGGACATAGTTGATCATCCCATTGATGAGTGTAGTTTTCCCTGACCCAGTTGCTCCCATCACCATAATGACTTTGTTAGGGACCAGCAGGTTCTCTTTTCCCAGCCTGTTCTTTATGTAAGATACATTAGGACTTAATATTGTCTTCTCTAATGGAAGGGTATAAACTGATGGTGACCCTTCAGTTATCAGAGACCCTTGTTTCACAAAATCTTGTGCACTTGTCTGTGATTTTGCTGGAGATGTTGGAGGTTGCTCATCTCTTGTCACAGTGCCCTGCTTAAGAGAATCATGTGGCTGCTTCTTTCATGCTTTCCTCTTTGGTGTTGAAATCAGAGTCTCCTCACTTGGGTCACTCACAGTCCCATCCTCACACACAGCCGACACTCGGAATCTGTAGGACTTCTTAGGCATCAGTCCATCAACGTTACAGAACTCTGTTCTCTTTTCTGTCCTTCGTTCCAGCCATTTGTCTTTCTCTCTATGCCTTGCACCGTCAGCCTTCTCTTTATATTCCACCTTATACTCCTTTATAACAACTCCATCTCCAGTAACAGTTGGACTCTCCCATGTGAGGGTTATGGCCGATGGTGCTACATTAGTTGTTTCAGGCTTCCCAGGAGGGTTGGTAGGAAGAGTCTTCAAGGTATCACTCAAATCGCTGCTCGCACTGAGCCCTGGTTTGCTCACTGCAGCGTATCGGAACTGGTACTCGGTGTTTGCATGTAGCCCGGTTACTGTGAATGTCTCTTGTACGTTATTTACATTCACAGCCGTCCAGTTCTCCTGCCCTGCAATTCTGTACTCTGCCCGATAGCCGGATATCGCAGCCCTTCCATAGGCTGCTGGGTTAAACGTGAGCTGCACACGGTCATGTCCGATTCCATCAATCACAGGAGGAAGAGGTTTTGAGGGAGGCTCAAATGAGGTGCTTATTTGCTTTCCACCTTCATACAGGTAAATAGAAGCTCCTGGAATGTTCTTATTTAAAACAGAGGTCACAATGAACCGAGTCTTCACACGGGACTGATTAATGCTGGCAAAATCTAAGAAGGATTTTGCAGATTCTAGTGCTTTTTCGGACTTCTGCATATCACTGACCCCTGGTGTGCATTTTGGCTGTTCAGGCACATGTCTAATTCTTTCTGGATCACACGTTTTCCTCCCTGTTTGGATTTGAAACCAGTGTTCTAACTCTGATATATATTCGTCTTCTTCCTGTAATGAGGTGAATGTAAATGAGACAATGAACTGAACTGTGGTGTCTAGGAAAATTTCATCTACCTCTCTTTTGGAAGATATAGTGTCCACTTTATGAAATGTGGTAAGATAAACATCCACTGAATTAATCTCTTCTTCCTTTTTATCCAGAAATTCCATGAGACGCTGGTTACTGAATGGCGATTTATCTTTCTTGATTAAAATATTCATCAGGTCTATGTCATTTTCTCCACCTCCACGAATAGATGGTAAAGTTTCTGCGAGCTCTTTCTGGAAAGTCTGTCTGTGTTGCTTACACAGAGCTTTGAATTGCTGGATTTTCCTCTTGATTTCGGGGAAGGTTGAGGCAATTGGATTCTTCACCATGTCGTTGCATCGCATGTCTAGCTCTGTCAGTTTCTCCAAGGCGGTTTGAACATCAAAGATCAGTGCTATGCTGATCTCACGCACCAGCTGAGCAGCTTTGGAATCCAGCTTGGTCAGCGGGTACAGCCAGACTCTCACTGGTACGGCCTTCTCCCCCTTGTCGCCCAGCATCTTTGGGAGGGTGGAATATATTTTTATGGCATCTTGGTAAGTAGTTGGATTATTCTGAAGATCAAAATCTCCATAAAACTTACAACTAAATTTTTCAGTTTGTGCTTTTTCCTTGTCATCCATTTTGAGAGCTCCTTCCCCTTCGATGGAAATCAGGGGTATCTTTTTAATCATAACCTGGAGATTTCCTTCTATCTCTTGGACGTTCTCAGAAGAAGAAAGTTCCCTATCAAAGACAAAGAAAGCCTGAGCCCCGTACAGCACAGCCGTGACCACATGGGTGGCTGTGCCTTGGTCAAATACTTCAGGGTAAGAGATATTTTGGCGCCCTAAATGTTTCATGGTCAGCTGCTCAAACTTTGTTGTTGTTGAATACTGCAGAGTAACTCGGGCCTGATGCTGAGAGTTCTTGGTGTCATTTAAGTATTTGGCAGATCCATCTACTTTAACCAACCCCCCCCAGAAAACTGGCCTTCAGCGATGCTGTGACATTGAGGGCAGAGGCCTTGTCTTCAATGGTGTCAGATGCAATGATCTCAAATTCAGTCGTGGGTTGTGGTTTTGTATCCACATTGTTTTGAAGTGTCTCCAGGTCCCATAAAGTGAACCCTGGAAAATCACAGGTAGACATATGGTTAGTGACAGAAGAGAGAAGAATCTGATATGGTGACATATTTGTTCTCAAGGACTTTATCTGAAATTCAAATGCAGATAATAAATACAGAAAGTAGAATTAAGAACATAAGATCAGCCACACTGGGTCACACCAATGGTCCATCTCGCTCAGTATCCTGTCTCTGACAGTGGCCAGTGCCAGATGCTTCAGAGGGAATGAACAGAGCAATGCAAATAATAAGTAACCCGTCGCCTGTTATCCATTCCCACCTTCTGGCTGTTGGAAATTTTGGTGCACCCAAAGCATGAGGTTGCGTCTATGACCATCTTGGCTAATAGCCATTGATGAGCGTATCCTACTGGAACATACCTAAGTCTTTTTTTGAACCCAGTTATGCTATGGCATATGAATTCCACTGTCTGACAGTGCATTGTGTGAAGAAATACTTCCTTTCATTTGTGTTAAACCTGCTGCCTATTCATTTCATTGGGTACCCATAAGACTTGCGTCATGTGAAGGGGTAAATAACACTTCTTTATTCACTTTCTTCACATCAGTCATGATGTTACAGATCTCTGTGATATTTCCCCTTTAGTCATCTCTTTTCTAAATTGAATAATTCCCGTTCTTTTAATTTCTCCTCATATGGAAGCTGTTCCATATCACTAATTATTTTTTGTGCCCTTTGTGTACTTTTTCAATTCTAATATATCTTTTCAGAGATGGGACAACTCATAGAATCATAGAATATTAGAGTTGGAAGGGACCTCAGGAGGTCATCTAGTGCAACCCCCTGCTCAAAGCAGGACTAACCTCAGCTATATCATCCCAGCCAGGGCTTTGTCAAGCCTCATCTTAAAAACCTCTAAGGATGGAGATTCCACCACCTCCCTAGGTAACCCATTCCAGTGCTTCACCACCCTCCTAGTAAAAAACTTTTTCCTAATGTCCAACCTAGACCTCACTCCCTGCAACTTGAGACCGTTGCTCCTTGTTCTGTCATCTGCCACCACTGAGAACAGCGTAGCTCCATCCTCCCTGGAACCCCCTTTCAGGTAGTTAAAAGCCGCTATCAAATCCCCCCTCACTCTTCTCTTTTGCAGACTAAACAAGCCCAGTTCCCTCAGCCTCTCCTCATAAGTCATGCTGCATGCAGTATTCAGCTGTGGGCATACCGTGGATTTATATATTGGCATTATAATTTCTGTTTTACCTATCCTTTTCCTAATGATTCCTAACATACTATTAACTTTTTTGACTGCCACTGCACATTGAGTGGATGTTTACAGAGAACTATCCACAACACCAAGATTTTTCTTGCGTGGTAATGGCCAATTTAGACCCTATGATTTTGTATCTATAGTTGGGATTATGTTTTCCAATGTGCTTTACTTTGCATTTAGCAACATTGCATTTCATCGGCCATTTTGTTGCCCAGCCACCCAGTTTAGTGCAATCCCTTTGGAATTCTAAGGCTGAAACTATACCCTCAACAGCCTTCTAACTGTTTCCATTGCCTGGGGCTTGGATTTCTGCTCTCTGAAGAATCAGGTTTTGCTGCTCTTGGGAATAGTTCCTTCACTGTTTAGAGCTATAGAATTCTTGTTAGCAAATGCCCCCGGTAAGGTTGAAACCTCACTTAGTTATAACCCCTTTTATCTCCATTGCTGAACTTTTCTTTGGACTGAGACCAAGCAAGTTGAATGAATTTTTTTTTTTGGTTGGAAAACTTGAAAATCAAAATCCTTTAAGCCATTAACCTTTAGTCAATTTCAGATTCCTGGATCCAGTTGAACTAGGCTCACCCAAGAGGGAAGAAGGGAGAAAGGGACGAAGATTCTTATACAATATTTGTGGCTCCTCTATTTTGGGAACTACTAGGGGCACCTCAACCCCCAGTGTAAATTAGAGCAGCCAGTGATAGCCAGAGTTCGGCAAAACTTCAGCTATGCCTCTTTTTCCGCAAACACGCCCTGAAAGGGGAGTTGCTCTGATAGGGCAACTGAGAGGAAGTATTTATTTTGATGTTCTCTGATGCTAGAACCTAGAGGCCCTAAAAACATGTAGCAACAAGCGTGTGTGTG
The DNA here is from genome assembly GCA_007922225.1 of Emydura subglobosa. Taxonomy (NCBI): domain Eukaryota; kingdom Metazoa; phylum Chordata; order Testudines; family Chelidae; genus Emydura; species Emydura subglobosa. Next base: position 68,439 of record VOCO01038061.1, read on the forward strand.
CGGGGGGAGGGTTAATCAGATGCTCCTAATTGTAAATATGCAGACATGCAGAGAAATGCTCCAGTCAGAGACAGAGAAAGGAAAATGTAACAGGATTGTATATTTCGGAATTTTGCATAGACCTGTATTTGTTAAGCACATTCACTTCCTTATTTAACCTACATCCCTAGATCAGGGCTCGTATTTTGTCTCCATCATTGAATTTCCTGCCTGACAACTTCCTTGTCTCCTTCAGAATTGCAAAATTTATCTCGTTTCCTCCCCCCCACTGCCCAATCTCTCCATGACTTCCAAATCCATCAACATCCACAACTTCTCTGCTCCAAGTCCCCTCCTCCCTGCCCAGTCTTCCCTCTCCTCCATTGTCTTTGCCATTGATATTCTCTACTCCACGCTCTCTTCCACACTTGGACAATTTGACCCTCTCTCCTATCTCAAGGTCTGCCCACCCAACATGGGGGGGGAGAATAACTGTGGAGCTAATCTGATGTCTGATGCCATCACATTGCTCACTCTGCTGCTGTGTTATACCCCTTACCTCATCCAGTGTCTGTCCTGTCTTTGAGACACAGACCATCTGCTGCTGTGTCTTTGTATTGTGCCTAGTGCAATGCGGCCCCACGCCCCACTGTCTCTGCTCCTGCTCTCATCCAGCCAAGTGTATCTGGCAGAGCAAACACCCCACCGACTGGAGCCTCAAGGGCCTGCCAGGACTGGGAAGAGCTACCGGAGGCTGCTGACTGGGAGGGACCTCCCGAGGCCAGGCACGACCTAGAGGAGCTGCCTGTCGTCTGGCACCTGCCGGAGCTGCCGGAACCCTGTGAGCTGGAGGAGCTGCCATCTGCTGAGTGCCCTGAGGAGTTCCCAGATCTGTCGCCGGCCAACGGCGAGGGACTAGTGGGACTCCCGCTGGCTGTCTACCCCAGCGACACGGAGGAAGACCCCTGGCTCCAGGTACCCAGGTTCAGGGTGGGAGGAAGTAGCCCGGGGCGGCCGAATACATTTTGGCTGAGCTTGTGATTGCACCAGTGTCAGCCGGTTGAGGTGGGAGCCCCTCTGAGACAGTGACAGAATCCCTTTGCCACTGGTAGGGCCCTGGGCTGGGACGCAGTGGAGTCGGGTGGGCCTGCGTCCCCGTCCCTCCTTCCCTAGCCACCCTGGGACTGCTTGTCTCCTCTGGGCGTGCTGCCGCAGAGGATACCAAGCATTGTGCTTGCAGACTCCTTGCCAGCTCTGTCCCGCTTGGGGGCCGGGTGCTGAAGACTCATGCGAACCTGCTAACTTTCTCCTTGGAGCCAGGTGCTGGGACCTTTCTCAGAGCTTGGGCCCGAGGAAGGGCAGCAACACCCCTGCTGGGCCGAGTCGCCAGCCTACACTCCCATAATAAAACCCATCTTTGACCCCACCTGCCTCTTCAACTATCACCCAATCTTTCTTTGATCTTCAGCTTCATTTAATGTGATGTCTACAACCACTGTCTGGAATTCCTTTTCTCCAGCTGCAACCTAGAACCTCTCCAGTCAAGTTTCTGTCCCTGCACCCCACTGAAACCGCTCTCACGATAGTCTTTAATGACTTCTTCCTGCCAAAGCTCAGCCTCTGCTTCATCCTCATCCTCTTTGACTTGTTATCTTCTACCAACACTGCTGACCGTGCTCTTCTTGAAATCCTGTTATCTTGTTGTTTTACTGCTTTCTCTTCTGGTTTCTCTTCCTACTTTGTTCATCATTTCCTTTAGCCTTTCATTCAGTGTGTCCTCCCCGCTCCAGATTTTGGTGGAGGTGCTGCAATATTCCTTCTTTGGGGCCCCTCCTTTTCTCCCCTTACACCCTAAAAATCGGTGATGTTACTCAAAAACAGTTTTTACTACAAAAAATCTGCCTGTTTACTCTGGACTTATCTCCTTCTGTCCTGGCTAAAATTTTATCCTATCTTTGACATCTCCTCATGTGTGTCCAGGTGTCATCTTAAGGTCATCATGGCAGAAATGAGCTCTTAATCTTCCCTGTCACCATATCCCTTACACTAGTGTTTTCCAAAATTTTTCATGCCATGATCCCCTAGGGCTAACCTTGTGTTAACACAACCTCCCCGCCCCAGATACTTAGCATTCAGGTTGGCTTTGCACACATGAACACTCCCTTTTAACAATCTACTGTGAAAACGCTGGGTGGATAACCAGGTCCGGATTAATCATTGTGCATTCACCAAACTTGCACAGGGCTCCTGTCACAAGGTGGCTTGCCCCATGGCCTGGAGAGTCTGGGGCTAAGTCAGCCCTAATTACAGGAAAAGCCACGCCTTGGGTGAATCAGGTGGGCCCAGGATAAAAAGAGCAGTAAGTTGAAGTGAAGGGGGAAGCCCAGGAAAGACTATGCTATGGCTGCACAGGGCCGGTGCAAGAGTATTCGTCACCCTAGGAGAACCTTCAGCCTTGCGCTCCCTCCGCCCCCATTAACTTTTGAAAATTAACATTGTGCATTAGTGTGAATAAAAATTCTGCATTTACAATTACAGATTGGATTGATTTTATGTGACAAAGCAGAATACTATGATACTGATTGTACAGTCTCATTGTTCTACACTTCTCACCGTGAGAAATGTGAGAACTTTTCCAAATATTTCCTTAGTGCAGACTGTCAGTTTCAGTGAATTGCACCTGTATTCCCCTACTGTGATCCCTGCAGGGACCCCAATTACGGATTTTGGCGTTCAGTCATTGCCTCCGTTTGGGGGACACCTGCATCTCCCTCCCGACTGGGGTTTTAAGTCTGCATAGCTACAGTGGGCTATGCCCAGGAAGCCAGTCTGCCTAAAGGCCAGTACCTGTGCTTTGCTTTCTCTAAGGGTTATGAACAGTGTAAGCTAATCACCTTCCCCACTGATTGTGATGGCTGGAGGAATTGTGCTAACCATGTCCCTGGGCCCCCAGTGATACATGATACAATATGGTGCTCAGTAGTGCATGGGATTGCTGTCTGTCATACAGACAATGCGCAATAAATGAATCATAGAGACATAGGAGATTAGCGTTGGAAGGGACCCCATTGGCTCATCTAGTCCAACCCCCTGCTCACAGCAGGACTAACCCCAATTAATCATCCCAGCCAGAGCTTTGTCAAGCCGAATCTTAAAAACCTCTAAAGATGGAGATTCCACCACCTCCCTAGGTAACCCATTCCAGTGCTTCACCACCCTCCTAGTGAAAAACGTTTTTCCTAATATCCCAGCTAGACCTTCCCCACTGCAACTTGAGACATTGCCCCTTGTTCTGGCATCTACTACCATTGAGAAAAGCCTAGCTCCATCCTCCCTGGAATTTCTCTTCAGGTAGTTAAAGGCTGCTATCAAATCCCCCCACTCTTCTGTCCTGCAGACTGTGGGGACTGAATTGCATAGTGGCATCTGCAGCACCACATGCACTGCCCCCCCCCCACGTGGATAAAGAGGCAGCCTAGGGAGGGTTGACTCAGCAGCACGAGCCGCATGTACCTGTCTCCTTATAAGGAAATGAAGTGACCCCACCCGCTGGTGCGTGGTCAGCAACTGCCCAGGATAATTGCAATCACCTGGTTGGCTGGTTCATACCTGCCCGGGAAATCAGGAGCACCTGGTTGGCTAAACGCTGAGCCCTGACCTTAGAAGGTCATGCAGCAAATAGCAATCAATGGGGCTTAGCCTCTGCTGACCAGGGGGAAACTATAAAAGTTCAAACCCAGGTGGCAGAAGGCAGAGAGGAATTGAATATATCTGGCACTCCTGTATCTCTTGGTCGTGTCGGCTCAGCGGGCTGACGCATCTTGACTAGCCTGCTTCACTGTGAACTGATCACTCACAGTGGCTCTCTCCCGTCTGCAGTATCTTAAGCAAACGGCAACTGAATTTGGCCAGCATAGTATACCTGTATATAATGTTTGTGAGTATGGATTAACTGTTTTCTGTTGTGTTTGTCTTGTAACTTCTTTGGGGAACTCCAAAACTGGGCACCCTAGTGTCACATGCTGGCAGCCATGTGGTGATCCAGGAGAGATCACAAAACACTATAGTTTTGGGTGGCACATTTTGTCTTTTCGTGCATGGAGGTCTCCTGCTCTTTGCTATCACTGTTTGCTGTGTAATTGCTTGCTGTGAAACTGTTTATTATAGAAATAGAACTGTTTTATTATAAGGATAGGATTGTTTATTGTAAAATAAAGGGTTTATTGATTAAGCAAACCCCCAGAATCATCACTGTCTTGCTTAACCCCCTGTATCCCAAACCGAACCTATCAGAGAGTTTTTCTCTCCGTTTCCACACAGACTAATCAAGCCTAGTTCCTTCAGCCTCGCCTCATAAGTCTTGTGCCCCAGACCCCTAATCATTTTTGTTGCCCATTGCTGGACTCTCTCCAATTTTTCCACATCCTTCCTGTACTGGGAGACCCAAAAATGGACACAATACTCCAGATGTGGCCTCACCAATGCTGAATAGAGGGGAATAATTACTTCCCTCGATCTGTTGGCAATACTCCTACTAATGCAGACAATATGCCATTAGCCTTTTTGTCAAAAAGTACACACTGTTGACTCATCTCCAGCTTCTTGTCCACTGTAACCTTCCAGTCGTTTTCTGCAGAGCTGCTGCCTAGCCAGTAGGTCCCCAGTCTGTGGCTGTGCATGGGATTCTTCCGTCCTAAGTGCATGACTCTGCACTTGACCTTGTTGAACCTCATTAGATTTCTTTTGGCCCAATCCTCCAGTTTGTTTAGGTCACTCTGTATCCTATCCCTACCCTCCAGGGTATCTACCACTCCCCCCAGCTTAGTGTCATCTGCAAACTTGCTGAGGGTGCAATCTACCCCATCCTCCAGATCATTAAAAAAGATGTTGAACAAAACACGCCCTAGGACTGACCCCTGGGGAACTCCGCTTGTGACCGGCTGCCAGCTAGACATGAAGCCATTGATCACTACCTGTTCAGCCCGATAATCTAGCCAGGTCTCTATCCATTTTATAGTCCATTCATCCAACCCATACTTCTTTAACTTGCTGGCAAGAATTATGTGGGAGACAGTATCAAAAGCTTTGCTAAAGTCAAGGTATATCACATCCACCGCCTTCCCTACATCCACAGAGCCAGTCACCTCTTCATAGAAAGCAATCAGGTTGGTCAGGCATGACTTGCCCTTGGTGAATCCATGCTGACTGTTCCTGATCATCTTCCTCTCTTCCAAGTGCCTCAAAATGGATTATTTGAGGATCTGCTCCATTATTTTTCCATGGATTGAGGTCAGGCTGGCTGGTCTGCAGTTCCCTGGTTCCTTCTTCTTCCCTTTTTCGAAGATGGGCACTATATTTGCCTTTTTCCAATCATCCGAGACCTCCCCCAATCACCATGAGTTTTCAAAGATAACAGTCAATGGCTTTGCAATCATATCAGCCAACTCCCCCAGCACCCTCGGATACATTGCATCCAGCCCCATGGACTTGTGCATGTCCAGCCTTTCTAACTAGTCCTGAACCTGTTCTTTCAGCACTGAGGGCTGCTCATCTCCTCCCCGTTCTGTGCTGCCCAGTGCAGTAGTCTGGGAGCTGACCTTGTGTGTGAAGACGGAGGCAAAAAAGTATTGCCACCCCTGCTGCACGATTGAGATTCAGCTGATCCACATGCCCTTTGCTGGGGGGGGAACAGGCCTTTGCGGGGTCCAGAGGTGCCACAGGACAGTCAAGCAGGATGGGGGTGCTGCAGGGGATGCAGAGGGGTAGATGGAGCTAGAGGGTACACGGGGCTGGCATTTGGGGGGAGCCAGGGCGGGGACGTGGGGGGTCCAGTGCTGGGATGCAGGTGGGGAGAGGTCCAGTTGTTTGCCTCATGATGCATTTATCCCTGGGGCGGTGATGCAGGGGGAGGAGCCTGGCTTTCTCCACAGCGGGTGCTGAGCACTGAACACAGCAGGGCCCGTGGCCACTGGAGCCCAGGCACTTCACTGTGCGAGCACCCTTAGCACATCGCTCTGCTCCCTGGGCTTTAATCCTCAGTTCATAGTAACAGTTCATTCCCGTTTTTGCCACCCCCCAAATTTTGCGGCTCTAGGCGACCACCTAATATGCCTAGTGGTTGCACCAGCCCTGAATCTGTAGATACTGCAAGGAAGAAGGAACCTACAGAGCCCTGAGTCAGCAGTGAAAACGCTGAAGAAAGCTCTCCAGGTGGGGGAGATACTGTAAGACCAGCTGGGAGCCTTTTGTGATTCCTCTCAAGGTTGCAACCCACAGTTTGGGAAGCACTGCCTTATGCTTTTTACATTTGCTGTGAGCAGCACTTCCATCCTTCTGGTTGTCTGGACCCACAGGCTTGGTGTCACCTTTGGCTCAGTCCTTTTCCTGGTCTCTCACATCCAGCCTGTGTCTTCCTACATCTTCCTACACAACATCTTCAGATTCAGCCTTTCCTCTCATTTGGGGCTGGGAAGAGAGTGGAGTAGAGGCACCTGGCCAGTTGTTACCCAGTGCTGGGAGAGACCAGTGGAAATCTGTGATATTTTAGGCAGGCTCTTGGACCCAAAGCATTGGCCCAGTGCTGCTCAATGCACAGACAGAGCGCCTGCTTGTGACTGACGGTGAGTGTCCTGGGCACGGAGCTACAATAGCAAAGCTGTAAGGCACTGAAGAGGGTAAGAGGGGACTCAACGCTGCACCAGTCTTGATTGGACCCCAGAATGTGAAAATCCGGGCGGAGCTGCAAGCACTTTGGAGAATAGTATTAGAATTCAAACTGACCTCGACAAATCGGTGATTTGGTCTGAAATCAAAAAGATGAAATTCAATAGAGACACATACAGAGAACTGCAGTTAGGAAAGAAAAATCAGATGCACAACCACACAATGGGGAATAACTGGCGAGGTGGTGGAGCTGCTGCAAAGGGTCTGGGGGTTAGTGTGAATCACACATTGAATATGAGCCAGCTGTGCGATGCAGCTGCAAAAAAGGTCCCTATCATTCTTGGATGTATTTACAGGAGTCTTGTCTGTAAGACGCAGGAGGCAATTGCCTGTTCTACTCTGCACTGGTGAGGCCTCGGCTGGAGAACTGTGTCCAGTTTTGGGCACCACACTTTAAGAAAGACATGGACAAGGTGGAAAAAGTCCAGAGGAGAGCAACAAAAATGATAAAAATTGAGAAACCTGACTTAGGAGGAAAGGTTAAAAAAACTGGGCATGTTTAGTTTTCAGAAAAGAAGACTGAGGTGGAGACCTGAGAACCATCTTCCAATATGTTCAGGACTGCTATAAAAAGGACAGTGATCACGTGTTCTCCATGTCCACTGAAGGCAGGACAAGAAGTAATGAACTTAATCTGCAGCCAGGAAGAGTTAGGGAGTTAAATATTAGGGAAAACTTTCTTCCTACAAGGGTAGTTAAGATCTGGAACAGGCTTCCAAGGAGGTTGTGGAATCCCTGTCATTGCAGGTGTTTAAGAACAGGTTGGACAAACACTTGTCAGGGATGGGCTAGGTTTACTTGGTCCTGCCTCAGCACAGGGGTTGGGTTGGATGATCTCATGATGTCCCTTCCAGCCCAACATGTATGTGATGCTGTGAGATAGGGCTGTACTCCAGTGCTGGACTGGTGGGAGTTCTATTAAACTGGGAAATCAAACGTTTCATTTGTACACATCTCTTTTCTTGAATGTCAGAAGGGCCACCATCCCAATGCACGTACATCCTGCCCCATCCAAAAACCCCACACCGTGACCCCTGTGTTCATGTGCTGGGCTGTTTCCATAAGCGTTTACAGGCCAGTTGTACTCAGCTCACTCTCTGCTATAAAGTGGTTCAGGGAGTGTCCCTTTCCTTCTTTCCCGCCCCAGTTCAGGGGCTACCAGCATTACCTGGAATGAGGGTTTCATTGCGGCAGTCATACAGCATCCCCAGCTGGAAAGGGCGGCCCAGAGCAGGCATCTCAACTGTAGCATGTGACACAGCCATGGTTTAATGTCCAAATGCTTTCCTCTGTGTCTCACCTGCAGGAAATAATAGGAGTTAAACTGAAGCCCATCCAGGACCAGATTCAAACACGGCTCTTTGGTTGCCGATGTCAAACCTTTCCGGACCAGGTGCTCTGGTGCATCACAGTAACACACAGATTTGTGAGAATAACATTGCATCGTTTCAGGGACACACTCAAGTGCATCATAATGGAGCTCAAAGGAGCATGGAAAAGGGTTCTATGGACATGCTGCATTTTCTCTATTTAATCCCATCTTTTTCTTATTACTGTTTGTGTTGTTGTAGGGCACAGGGGCCCCATTTATGGACCGGGACCCCAGTGGGCTAAGTATTGTATAAACACAAAACTAACCTGCCCCGTGAAGCTGACAATCTAAGTATAGGACAAGAGACATCAGACGGAGACAGACACACAGGGGACCACAAGGAAACCCTAAGACGACACTGGTCAGCAAGATGGGCAGTGGTCTCAGCACGCCAGCTGCTTCACCGTCGTCATGTTTTTTGAAGGCCTCATCATCTGCTACGACTCACATTCCATTGTAGATCTCGGCTGCCGTTCCTTAGTTCTCCAGAAGCACCAGCTTTGTCCCTCTTGTTTCCCAGTGTGAGTTACAATATGACCATCCAAGATGGATGCTAATGTTCATGGCCCTGCTACAGTCACACTTCGTTTTAGTAAATGTCATGGCCGTAGCATTTAAAAACCTTGAATTTCACAGTTTCAGGTTTTTAAATCTTAAATTTCATGATGTTGTAACAAAGCATGAATATATATTTAAAAACAGCAAAATATAACCATGTAAAGCCCATGATGGCCCCCCGCAAAAGTGCTGACTCCCTCCATACCATGCCACCCTTACCTGTGTGCTGCTGCTGCTGGTGGCGTTGCCTTCAGAGCTGGGCACCCAGCCAGCAGCCCCCACTGTCTGGTTGTCCAGCTCAGAAGGCAGCACAGAAATCCCCCCCCCCAATAGCCTTGTGACCCCCTTTTTGGGTCAGGACCCCCCAGTTTGCATAACGCTGCTTAGTACAGGGTGAAAGTACGCAAAAGACCAGACTTCATGAGGGAGATGAGATTTCCTAATCAGTGACGTGTTTTTCACGATCCAGTATGGCTGTTCTAATGTAAGGCCCTACTAATGCTGGAGCTGGGATCCTCACATGGCCATTAACGCTTCTGTTAGTGCAGAATGTAGATGCAAGAATCATATAAGTTTGTACAGCACCTAGCACAATGGGGCCCTGACTTGGTTGGCCTCTAGGCACTATCACAATATACGTATTACACGCTGAATAATAATCATCTAAATTGAGTAGATGAAAAATAAGAAGAACAACCATTTCTTCTTCACTAAACTGCTTCCCTGGAGCCACATGGCTGGAGTCACATGAATCTGTGATTTCCAAAAATCTCTAAAACAAGATTGCCCAAGAAGGCATGAAGGCTGGAACCATTTTCCTGCCCCACCCTGGCCAGCTATGCCCAGAGGGATTAACCTTAGGAAAGACAGGAGGTGGTACGGCTTTCTGCCTTCATTCAGTCAGGGTTTCCACTCCATTCAGAAAGAATATAGCATAAGAACACAAGAATGCGCACACTGGGTCAGACCAATGGTCCATCGAGCCCAATGTCCTGTCTGCCGACAGTGGCCAATGCCTGTTACTTCAGGGGGAATGAACAGAACAGGCAATCATCCAGTGATCCATCCCCTGTTGTCCACTCTCTGCTTCTGGCAAACAGAGGCTAGGGACACTTCAGAGCATGGTTTTGCATCCCTGCCCATTCTGACTAATTGTCATTGATAGACCTTTCCTCCATGAACTTACCTAGTTCTTTTTTGAACCCTGTTATAGTCTTGGCCTTCACAACAACTTCTGGCAAGGAGTTCCACAGGTTGACTGTGCATTGTGTGAAGAAATACTTCCTTTTGTTCCTTTTAAACCTGCCACCTATTAATTTCTTTGGTGACCCCTGTGATACGACCCGTGCGCGGGGTAGCCAACTGATAATGCCAAGGTCAGGGCAGGCTGCAAAAGGAGAGCAGATTCTCCCCATGCTGGTGGGTGACACTGAAGCCCGGCTTCCCAACCAGCCATGAACTGCTTCTGATTACCCCTCACTGGATATCACGAAGCCAGTCCACAAAAGCCCACAGCTCCCTTCACTGCATTTTAGCTCCAGGCTCCCAAATCAGCACCAGGTCCAGTAAAGAGGCCAGTTACTAGAACTCTCTGCTTTTTGCTTAAAAGGTTCCCTCTGACCCCAAGGGGTCAGCCACAGCACCCGATCAATATAAGTTTGGATTTTACCTAAAATACCACGCTGCCAGCCAATCCTTTAATAACTACACTAAAGGTTTATTGTAAAAAGAAAGAAATAAACCATGAGAGAAATGTTAAAGAGATAAAGTAAATCACAGATATACAAATGATTAAAAGTCCATTTACATCAGGTTTCTGGAAGAAATGTGGAATTGCAGGCTTGTATAGTTCTCTCTGGTTCACATCCAGTACCTGGATGGGTCTAAGTCCTTCGGTTCAGTTGCAAGATGAATAGGTCCAGAGGTAGGTGTGTGTCTGCAGCTGGACAGGAACAAAGACAAAATGGTTTCTCTGGCTTGATCTTATAAGTCCCCTCCTCCGGCCATGCGGCCTGTGGGCAGTCAGAAGACGCAAAATGGAGTCCATAGTCACATGGGCCAATCCTGGTGACTCCTCCGGTGTGCCTGGGGTCCATAGTCACATGGGACAGTCCTGATGCTTCATCAGGTAGGCTGCCTGCCATGGAGTCCAGAGTCACGTCAGCAGGTTCTGGTGACTCAGTGGTGATGCTGGCTTCTCCCTCAGGGCCCCTTGCACCTGGGAATGCCTTAATGGGCCATTACGCAGGCCATTGTTCTGCAGCCTTCCTATCTGGGGTGTTGCCCAGGCAGCAGCAGTTTGAAATACAGATATCGCAAATACATCTATAACTTCCATGTCACATATCACACATGAACACAAGTATTATTATCTTACTTAGCACATTATACCCTTCCTAACAGTACCTGACATGGCCTATCCCACATGGATTATTATGATTCTGCCATGCTGATGTCACCCAATATACTAAATGCCCCCCCACTCAAGCCAGCCCGCATGACACCCCCAACGTGAGACTAGTGTAGAAAGAAGTAATCAGAGCTCCTGAATACACCTCAGGGGCCCCCCTTATCCAGACAGCATGACACCCCCCACGCAAAACTGATGCAGAAAGGGGTGTCCCTAGACACAACTGAATGCATCATAGGAACTTTCCCTCTTCATGTTTTAACACGTTTCAAGGATCTTACACAATATCAGGCACATGGTACATTTTTACAGTTCTTGCACTAACAACAAATTAACGACAAGACTTAACACTGGCACACAGATCATTAGCAAAATCATGTTTAGCTAAAACAGGCTGTCTCCTTGCAAGGTTCACTAAGGAGTTAACAATGTTATGCAATTTTTTACAAACAGCTGTAAGGGTTTAGTTAGCTCAATGGTGACACATACTTCACCACTGGTAGTTCTGTTACCTATACATTACCCTCCTGCTGGGGCTAGGCTTTGGACCCCCACTCTGGCCCTCTCTAAAGAAACCTTCCTTTGTTGAGCCCTAACAAACTCATTCTGCATGTGACTCCAAGTCAGAGCTGTCCCAGGCATGCCCAGCCCACTCTCAGCTGGCCACACCCAAGAGGAATTCTCCTTGTTCACAGTCATGGGTGGATCTTTCCCCCCTTATCCGGCAGGTAATCCACATTAACACATACACTAGCTAGTTTACTAGTCTCCAGATGCTTAACTGCTATCTCTTTCCAGTCTGGACTAGGTTTTAAAGAGAGATCCACCATTTTCACTAGCATCTCATAAACAGGGTTCTGATGTTCCTTCATTGCCAATCTCTGAGCCCATATAGCATTAGATGTACCTAAGTCCATTAAGAGACTACAAGATATACCCAAAGTCTTCAGAGGTGAGAGTTTGTCTACCACCCCCTTTTTGTCCCAGCTCACATGGCTGTCCTCAGACAAACTTTCAGGGACCAGGGCAGCCTCCCCCATGGGCAAGCTACTACCCCCAACAGACACAGGTTTAGGACCACTTCCTTCCTGGGTCTCAGTTGGATCCAGAACGACTTCTGGTACACCAGCTGATAAATCCTGCACCCGTACAGGCTGAACAGTACTTTCTGCCTCCTCCACAGACAGCACTCTGGGGGTTACTTCCTCCAGGGGCAAGCCATTACCCCCAACAGACGCAGGTTTAGGAACCTTTCCCTCCTGGGTCTCAGTTAAATCCATAACCACTTCTGGTCCCACTGACAAATCCTCCATCAGCATAAGCTGCGAGGCCCCCTCTGCCTGCTCCACAGACAGCACACTGGAGATTATTCCTTTCCCAGCAGATAAACTGCTATTCTGAACATACAAGCTGCTATTCTCCACAATCCCAAGGCTAGAAACACTCTCTTCCTTGTCACAGCCCACCTGGCTAGACACAGACAACTGCTTACGTTCATGTACCCCTCTTTCCCACATTTTCCCATTGCCTACTGGTAATGCAGGAGACTTACATTTATACTCCCTCTGGGACTGGGTGACATTAACCTGGTCATATACATTTATCTCATCAGTATTAAACACATAAAATCTGTTCTAAATTGGGAAGTCTTTCTCCCAATCGTAGTTAAGAGCTGTGCTTCCAGAAGGACATTGTTTCTGCTCTTCCTGGATCTGGAGTTTGAGTCTGGCTGCTTTCATCAATCTTTGATGAATTTCTTTAGCTGCAGCCCTCTCTCTTTGATAAGCTTCTTTTTTGGCTCTCTCCTCAGCCTTATATTTTCCTAGGAATTCACATCTGAGTTTGGAAAGTTTTTTCTCCGCTTCTAGTCTCAGCCTTCTCATTTCCTGCTCATGCTGCAGCTGCTCTCTCTCTCTCTCTCAAGGCTTGCAGCTTGGTTGCTCTATTTGATTGTGACTTACTCATCTTGACTAACTTTAATCTTTAACATTCTCAGTATCAGATTTTAAAATTTGGAATAGCGAGAGGTTCTGGTCCAAAACCCAAATGTTCTGGTTCTGTGGATCCTGCTACGACTACGCCACTGTGATACGACCCATGCCCAGGGTAGCCAACTGACAATGCCAAGGTAAGGGCAGGCTGCAAAAGGAGAGCAGATTCTCCCCATGCTGGTGGGTGACACTGAAGCCCGGCTTCCCAACCAGCCACGAACTGCTTCTGATTACCCCTCACTGGATATCACGAAGCCAGTCCACAAATGCCCACAGCCCCCTTCACTGCATTTCAGCTCCAGGCTCCCAAATCAGCACCAGGTCCAGTAAAGAGACCAGTTATTTAAACTCTCTGCTCTTTGCTAAAAAGGTTCCCTCTGACCCCAAGGGGTCAGCCACAGCACCAGATCAATACAAGTTTGGACCTTACCTAAAATACCACGCTGTCAGCCAATGCTTTAGTATCTAAACTAAAGGTTTATTGTAAAAAGAAAGGAATAAACCACGAGAGAAATGTTAAAGGGTTAAAGTAAATCACAGATATACAAATGATTAAAAGTCCATTTATATCAGGTTTCTAGAAGAAATGTGGATTTGCAGGCTTGTGTAGTTCTCTCTGGTTCACATCCAATATCTGGATGGGTCTGAGTCCTTCGGTTCAGTTGCAAGATGAATTGTTCCAGAGGTAGGTGTGTGTCTGCAGACTAGACAGGAACAAAGACAAGATGGATCCTGTGGTTTGATCTTATAAACCCCCTCCCCCGGCCATGCGGCCTGTGGGCAGTCACAAGACCCAAAATGGAGTCCTTAGTCACATGGGCCAATCCTGGTGACGCCTCTGGTGTGCCTGGGGTCCATAGTCACATGGGACAGTCCTGATGCTTCATCAGGTAGGCTGCCTGCCATGGAGTCCAGAGTCAGGTCAGCAGGTTCTGGTGACTCAGTGGTGATGCTGGCCTCTCCCTCAGGGCCCCTTGCACCTGGGAATGCCTTAATGGGCCATTATGCCGGCCATCGTTCTGCAGCCTTCCTATCTGGGGTGTTGCCCAGGCAGCACAATTTGCAATACAGATATCTCAAATACATCCATAACTTCCATTTCAAATATCACACATGAACACAAGTATTATTGTCTTACTTAGCACATTATAACCTTCCGAACAGTACCTGACATGGCCTGTCCCACATGGATTATGATGATTCTGCCATGCTGATGTCACCAAATATACTACATGCCCCCCCACTCAAGCCAGCCCGCATGACACATTTCTCCCATTACTCCTAATGGGAGGCTGTTCTACAACCCCACTCCTCTGATGGTTAGCAACCTCCTTCTCATGTCCTGAATATAGTCATGGGCATTGTTCTTGTGCCAACATTGTCATTTAGCTGAAATAGTTCTGTTAGAATATAGATATTCAAGCCTGCCTGGAAAGGCCTCTGATTTTTAAGTATATTTTTATCACTTAGCTAGTTGCAGAGATATAAAAGCAAAGAATCAAAATTACAGGCCGCCTGTTTATGGGCCTTTTTTCACTATGACAGTCTGAGGCCTTGTACTTTGGCTAAACAAAAAAAGAAGCAGCAGGGGAAGCCATAAACTGGGAAGCGTGTGGTCACATCCCGACATTCCAAACACATTACATTAAAACAAGGTAACACCAGGCTGTTAAGAAGGCGATTCAGTCTAACGCCTCCAGATAAAGAAAAGATCTTAGAATGTTAAAAGAAAACTTTGTTTGATAGCATTTTGTCTGGTTTTTAAACACTTGTCAACAATTGTGGTTGTAAAATCTACACTTTGTAATGTTTGGTCATTATGGTATCCACTTTTCTGATAATTTCTGTTTGATTCTTTGATTGTGTCTGTTGCATAACTAATTATAATCAATTAAGGTGGAGGGGTATGATTGGTCAGAGAATTATGTTACAATATGTTAGAATTAGTTTAAAAAAAACTTGTAATTTTTTTAAAAAATGAACGGTTAAGATACCTCAGTTTGTATAGTGTCAAACAGGAAGTGGGGAGAAGGAAAATTACTGGTACGAAGAATTGGGATTCATGCTTGCTTGATTATCCCAATAAACCCATTGTATTGCCTGTTGCTGCAATCTGGACTTCTGCTTCTATCAGCAACCAAGAACTGGGCGTGGGGGGGAAATGGGGTAGACAGAAGGGCCTTAACAAGCTCTTCTCCCTCTCTGATGCTAACCCTGTTTCTGTATTTTACAGAGAGCAGTCCTAACCCCTCTCAGCCTTCGTTTTGCTAGGTGAAACAAGGAAATCTCTTTTAGTCTCCTCTAGGAAGACAGGTCCTCCATTCCTGTGATGATTCTAGCAGCCCTTCTCTGCACCCGTCCCAGTTTGAATTCATTTTTCTTAAATATGGGTGAACAGATTTGCACACAGGATTCCAGATGAGGTCTCAACAGTGCCTTGTACAATGGCATTTATACTTCTCTTTTTCTACAGGAAATACCTTGCCTCATACATCCTAAGATCAAATTTACCTCTTTCAGAGCTGTGACACGCTGTACCCCATGTGCACCCTAATAGTGTGATGTGTGCCCATTGCCGGACATGGCCGATCACCTGACCCCAAGGGGTGTTGAGGAAACTTTTAAAAGAAAGAGGCATCTTTGTCTCTGGGCTCTCCCTTGGAATCCATCAAGGACACTGAGAAACTGCCCACGGGAATCAGGATGCAGCCAGCTGTGGGTAAGCTAACCTCAAGGACTGAAAAGCTACTGAAATATTAAGTTTAGTTTAGGATGCGAGTTACCTTTTAGTTAATTGTGGTCTAACCTCTTGATTCAGATTAATCTGATTTATGATCACTTAAAATCTTGCTGTAGTCAATAAACTTATTTGTTTGTTTTAGCTAAAACAGTGCAGATGGATTGAGTGTGTGCAGAGACTTCACCTGGAGTGACAGAGCTGGTGCATATCAATTTCTTTGATAAATTGACGGACGAATGTAAATGAGCTTGCAGGATGCAATGTACAGCACTGAACCCTGTAAGATGGCAGTTCCCGGGGTTGCATCTGGGACTGGGGATGTTTGCTGGGGGTCAATCCATAGTGGTTAGCCAGAAGTGCTCCTTCACTGGGCTAGGGACCCATTACTGACAGGAGGTTGGGAGTGGGCCGACCCAGAAGTGGGTGGTTCACACAGCAAACAGAGTAAGTCAGGGCCTGGGAGTGAGGGATTAGGGTGACACAGCTACACACCAGTCCAGATTGCGAGGGGAGAACGTCACAACAGCTGCATCACATTGGTTTGTGGTCCTGGAATCTACTCTTACAGAGAGGTCTTTCCTCTTCTCTGTCATTTTCAGCTGATGGGCGCCCAGCTTATAGCAGAAATTCTTGTTAATAACCCCTAAATGCGAAGCCTTGCACTATTAAATTTCATCCCATTTCTATCACTCCAGTTCTCACGGTTATCTGATTCTTCCTGTATGATATTCCTATTATCTTCTGTCGACAAGGCCTTCCAGCTTTGTATGCAGTGTTGTAACCATGTTGGGCCCAGGATGTTAGAGAGACAAAGTGGTTGAGGTATGTCTTTTATTGGACGCCCACCTTGTCCTTTTAACTTTGTGTCATCAGGACATTTCATTAGCGAACTCCTGCTTTTTGGACCAAGGTCATTAATGAAAGTACTAAATAAAATCTTTTCCAGCACTGATCCTTGAGGAACTCCACTAGTAACCTGCCTCCAGCCCAACAGTTCCCCTTTGAGCACAGCACAGCAGTTGTCTCCACTTTAGTCAGATTCTTACCAACCTTACAATTCTTGTACTCATCCACACTTGTTGTACTTTTCTAGTAAATTTAAAATGAGCCAGGCCAAAATATATAGTGACAATGAAGATATGAAATTATTTGGAGTAGAATGTTGAACTTGATTATAAATTATGGAAGCTAACTAAGTACAAAATCAAAATATTGGGAATAAAATTCCTATATGCAAAGCTGGAATAGATAAATTCCCTTTGAAAGAAAAATGCTTCAAAAGATGAAGAATGAATGTCAAATTCCGGAATTAAAGAAAAAATTGAGAGATCTGAACCAACATACCACAGAATGTGAAAAGACTGTTCTAACTATGAAAAGCTTTATGGGAATTATCAGAAAAACAGAGCTAGAAAGACCTTAAATAGGTTGTGTTTACAAGGCAGGAAGTTAAGAAAAGGCTGAAAGACAGGCTTTCATGAGTCTATTATGGCCTCTCCTGGACACATACAAGCAGTTCTATTGCTCCTGACCTGTCTTCAGAAAGATGGATTTCCAACCCAGGATCAGAGGGGTGCTCCCCCAAAATATGCAACTATCCAGCAGAAAGATGATAACATTTGCATCTGACTTTTTTTTTTTGGGTAGAACCCACCTCTACCTCTACGTTTCAATGTGAAACAATACGCATGAAAAGATCAATAGCAACCAACCAAAGCAAAGCAGTAACTACAGCAGCAAGGCTATCAGCTGCCTATAAAAGATCAGTGCTCCTGCCATGAAGAAACTGCCTTGAGTTCCGATGACGTGAGTTGTGATCATTTCTAGCCAAGTGAATCACCTTAGCCGAAGTCTAACACCTACAAACTCTCTTTAACAAAGACCTTCATGGTCCAAACCCTTGGGGAAACTTGGGCCCAGTCTATAAAACTATAAAATGGATAGACAACTGGCTAGAGCATAGGGCTCAACAAGTAGTGATCAATGGCTCCGTGTCTAGCTGGCAACCGGTCACAAGTGGAGTGCCCCAGGGGTCGGTCCTGGGGCGTGTTTTGTTCAACATCTTCATTAATGATCTGGAGGATGGGGTAGATTTCACCCTCAGCAATGATGACACTAAGCTAGGGGGAGTGGTAGATACCCTGGAGGGTAGGGAGAGGATACAGAAGGACCTAAACAAACTGGAGGATTGGGCCAAAAGAAATCTGATGAGGTTCAACAAGGACAAATACAGAGTCCTGCACTTAGGATGGAAGAATCCCATGCACAGCTACAGACTGGGGACCGATGAGCTAGGCAGCAGTTCTGCAAAAAGGACCTGGGGGTAACAGTGGATAAAAAGCTGGATATGAGTCAGCAGTGTGCCCTGGTTGTCAAGAAGGCTAATAGCATATCGGGCTGCATTAGTAGGAGCATTGCCAGCAGGTCGCGGGAAGTGATCATTCCCCACTATTCGGCATTGGTGAGGCCACATTTGAAGTATTGTGTCCAGTTTTGGTCCTCCCACTACAAAAAGGATGTAGACAAGTTGGGGAGAGTCCAGCGGAGGGCAACAAAAATGGTGAGGGGGCTGGAGCGTAAGACGTATGAGGAGAGGCTGAGGGAACTAGGCTTGTTTAGCCTGCAGAAGAGAAGAATGAGGGGGGATTTGATAGCAGCCTTTAACTACCTGAAGGGGGTTTCCAGGGAGGATGGAGCTAGGCTGTTCTCATTGGTGGCAGATGACAGAAGAAGGAAAAATGGTCTCAAGTTGCAGACAGGGAGGTCTAGGTTGGACACTAGGAAAATGTTTTTCACTAGGAGGATGGTGAAGCACTGGAATGGGTTACCTAGGGAGGTGGTGGAATATCCATCCTTAGAGGTTTTTAAGATGAGGCTTGACAAAGCCCTGGCTGGGATTATTTAGCCGAGGTTAGTCCTGCTTTGAGCAGGGGGTTGGACTAGATACCTCCTGAGGTCCCTTCCAACTCTATGATTCTATGATTCTAACTCCTGTCGACTGTTGTGCTTCCCTTCTGCGTGCTGTCTTCACTGCGCTGCGCCGACGGTAACTGCGTTCCCATTGACACAGCACTACACTACTTGAGGGGGTGGTTTACCATCATCGACTTCCAGATCAATTGAGCGGGTCTACACTGACTGCTCAATTGATCCAGAAAGATCGATCTGACGGTGGCGACTTTGCTGCCGTCAGTATAGACATAGCCTCAGTGTCTTCAAACTGAATGGCGAGAGAGAACTATCCTGCTTCAATAGGGAGAGTGAGATAATCAGTATTTCCCCCCACAACAAACCCATAAAGTTCTAGGCTCTGAAGGGAGAGCAGACATTCCATGGGGAGAACTATAATGGTTTCCCATGTAATTAACCAATTGGACCAAACTGCTATTTTTTGTAATTGCAGGTTCTGGTACAGGTGGAACCTTTTAGGCAAACAGAAATCTAACTTAACTTCTATAGGAATATTGTCAAATATTCTGTTCCAAATAACTGAAAGGCAGACCGTGAATAAGGTCAAAGAACCAGAAAACTTACTGCTCACAGAATCCTAGAAATATAAAATCCTTCCCATGACAGGAAACTAAGAACTAGGTTCTTAGAACTGCGAGATACCAGCTTTGCAATAGCACCTAAAGTGCTGTTCTGTAACTAGCATTGTATTTCTGCACTGATACTGGTGTATGCTTATGCTGTAAGGCGGACGTAACCATTACTCAAGCCGATTAAAAGATCTTGGCTTCTGTTTAGTTATCCAACTGCTTATCATTTCACCTTGCCATGTGCTACATGCTTTAAACTGTGCCTTGTGCTATTGTACCTTCAGGGAGCAGACAGGGGGGTTAGATCATTGCTAGACTGCTGCCTCTCATTCTGGCTTTCAAACTAACTCAGGTTTCAAATGTGTTGACAGCCTACTTTGTCTACCTCATACCTACTGTTCCAAACTAACAGGCACTGCTCTTGCCTGTGTGTGCCTGTGTGAGTGACTGAGTGACAGGTAATCTCCATTTCACCCTCCCTCTTCACAGCCTGCTGCTCATGCTGTGAGTGCAAAGAGAGGCAAGAGTAACCTCTCATTATTTCCACATCACTTCAATGTTATCTTATCTGCGTATGTGTTCCAGACCCTGAAATACGTCTTTCTATACTTATCCTGTTTATCCATGTTCCTCACTAATGGAATTCATTCCAAAGAGTGTGAAATCTTACCAGTCAGCTGCTGTTTGCCTTCAATTTCAAGAGAAAGCACAGACTGTGACTGAAATGTCTTTGTCTAACCCAAACTCTGAGAGCAAGATGCATTTCTGTATTCCTTTGGCATGTTCAACTTCTAGAATTTACATTAGATTGTTATCTGTGCCCCATCCAAAACTTTTCATAGAAACACCCTCTTCCTCTTCTAGATTAACTCATTGGCACTGCATTGTTACATCCAGCTTTGTGTTTTAAGCATACCCACCTTGCTTGACTGAAGCCTTAACTTGACACTGTCACACTGGATAGTAGCAATAGCTTCCGCACCTTTCAGCAGCTCCCAGGGAAACCAACCCAATCCAATCTCTACGCTATTGAAGCTGTTCTATTTTGCAATTGAAACATCCCATGAAAATTGTCATTGCAAGAAAAATCAGGCATGGGTATGTACTAAACATTAGCTTGGAGCTTATGGTAGTCACATACTTTGAAAATGTGTTATCCTGAATCTCACAGTCAGTCTGAAAAGCATTTTCCAGAAAGCATTCAAAATAAATTACCACTTGGCCTTAAAGCTTGTTTGGTTTAATTGAGCTAAGATTGTTTTGCCTTCTTCTTTTATGGAATTCCTCTCGTCAGTTTAGAGACTTTGGTATAGCTCAACTACGTTAGTGCATAGAAACCTGAGGTGTGAAGTGGATTTGCATGCATTTATTGTGAGACTCAGCTGCCTCATGATGATCTATATTTTCCCATATAGTACTGTTCCTTTAAGAATGGGGGTTGAGTTGCATTCAAGATTTGTAGCGTTGTCACCTCAATCAAGTGCTGCACTCTCGCCATTGAGTCGTCAATGATATTGTGTCGTAAATGGCTAATGGAATAACTTTGTGGTTATTTGTTGAGCTTTTTATTTCCTTTGACCTAGTTTATCATTTCTGTGTTACTTTGACCTCTGATATAGCCCTAGAATTTATACTCAGTTTTAGTATGGATTCCTTTTGCCTAATCAATGCATTACATCACTCACTTATTTACCTTTTACACTGTGTAATCATTTACCTGCTCTATATATAATTAAATATTTCCCCCGTCACACAGTTTAAATATTAATAGTTCTATAGGAAATGAAACAATGAATTCACACTGCTGTGGCTCCTTTGGGTAATGCTGAGCGCTAATTTGGCTCCTGAATCACTGAGGTCTGTATATCACTGGGATAGACCATGAGGCACCTTGAAAGTGAAGACAAGTAGTTTGTTGTATACAATAGAGAAGGGGGAGCCGAGGGAGGGATGCAGAGAGGGGTGACACAGTCAAAGCCACAGGCTTGGAGAATGATCTTTGCAGCAGCATTCTGAATGGTTACGAGAAAGGCCAGATTGGATTTGTCCAGGCCAGAAATTGTCCAGGTCTGTTGCAGTAACTGAAACGTTATTAATTGAGATACGATAAGACTTTAACTCTGCCACGCAGTGACACCAAGCAATAAGCATGTGATTTGTTCACAATGGTGTTTGTAGTCCAAGGTTAAATGATATTGAGTTTTAGACACACATTACATTTTTTCTCTTTTTTCTCCTTTATGGTATCACTCTAGGGCAGAATTAAGGTTGTTTGGGTGCCACGTTTCCACACCTTAACCTGTTTGTATTTCTTTTAAGTTTAACTTTAACTCTGAATGTCCTAAGTTTATAATTTTTGGTTCTGGGATAATCACAGCATCCCTGTAATAGACTTACCCTAAGTTACTGATCTCTGCCTTAACTTTAACTCTGTAGTTTTTTGTCTGTGAATGTCCTTGTTTTCAGAACACTAAGGAAGAAACCTCAAGAAAATGTCACCGGTGCTGGAGGCCCAGTACAATTTGAGTTGCTTGACCACTGTCCTACAGGCCTAGAATAGCTTCTGTTGCTTGCTTGGCTGTTCTGACCCCTGTAGCATGACATCTTCCAGTTGGCAGAGACTGAACAACCTTATAGATGTCTCAGTTTCTGCATAGCACAGCACAGCACATAACAAGACAAAATACAGATACTGTATTGCTTGCAGCTGCACATAGATAATGGTGATGGGAACAACAAGTTATCCTTGAACGTCTGGGGTACACTGTTTTATTGCCAAGGGGCATACTTTTACTCCGCCCCTGCTATCACCGGATGTTGTTTTGATGACCCCAATTATCATGGTATGAATGGAATGTAGTTAAGGGTGGAAACACAATGTAGGTAATTAGCATATATGATAATGAGAGAGATAATTAGGTGAAGGCTGTTTATGGAAGGGTATAAGTAGTTACCACTTAGACAAAGGGGGGATGCTCCATCAACACCTGACTCCGCGGGAGGTGCTGCTGGTTGGACCAGAGGATCCACTGGCTCCCTGGCGGGGCCACTGAAGAAAGCTGTCCAGGCTTAGTGCGTATGAGATATTGTAGTTAATTTTAGGCTTTGTATCTAACTAGTACATTCATAGAAAACCTTGCATATTAAACCTTATTGATCTGCAAATCAGGCGTACTGTGTCTCACTGGTATCCAGACTGATCACAAAGTGTCCAGAATCAACAACCAGGTGATATTTCTACTTATCTGAACAGAGGAAGTATCAGCCTCAAATCATTGTTTTAAAATTTTATCTTTTATGTGCAGTTTCTGGCCACTTTATCCCACCCAATAGTTGCCTACACAGCCAGACCATACTGAGCAGTCAAGCCGGGTTTATACCTGATTTGTTTTGTTAGAACAATACAAAGCAGCCAGCTTGTGCACCCAGTTACCCCCCCTCCTGTCCTTCAACTTCCCCCTACCTCCTGCACCTCCATACATTCCCCTGTTCACACATCCCAGTTTCCCCCTCTCGTCTATCCTCCAGATTCCCCTGAACAACCCCACCAAGCTTCCCCTCTTTCTTGTGTAGGCACCCTGTACTTCAGGGGCCTTGGAACTTGATTGGGAGTTTACAGTTGGGAAGAGCCTGGGAGACTACAACTCCCATGATGCCTTGGGAAAGAGGGGAGAGACTCTTCCCCTTCCAGAGAGAGACA
The DNA here is from genome assembly GCA_007922225.1 of Emydura subglobosa. Taxonomy (NCBI): domain Eukaryota; kingdom Metazoa; phylum Chordata; order Testudines; family Chelidae; genus Emydura; species Emydura subglobosa. The sequence continues at coordinate 91,451 of VOCO01038061.1, forward strand.
GGTTATAGGATGTGGGGGACTCCAGTTTGGTGCTAGGGTGGAGTGCAGCTGTGGCTGGAAGCTGCTGGCTGCCTTCTGCTGGCTACTGCCTGCTGCTGAAGTCCCAAAGCTGCTGCTAAGAGCCTGCTGGAGCCTGCTCGAGCAGGGAGCTTTGGAGGTTGGTGGCATTGCCCAAGCCAGGGCAGGGACTGAGCCTGGAGCTGCCTGAGGTGGGCCTGCAGTGAAGGTAGTGTGAGTGCCCCCCACCCCATTGTTTGGGGCAGGGCGTGTAAAGGAAGGGGCACTGCAGAGAGACTTTCACTGGGCCTGAGAAGAGGCAGGGAGAGAGTCCCTTCCAGCAGGGCCAGGACTGCAGACGTTTGGTTGGGCCAGCTCCAGACCTCCAGCCTGACAACTGGGCTGAACTGGTGCACTGGACCCACATAGTGCTGTCTGCTGCAGATCTTCAAGCGCGCCCACGCAAGCAAGGGGTCAGGGCTCTGAACTCTTGGGGAGTGTACACTCTGCAGGTGGGGTAACCAGTGGCAGTGTCAATGCAAGTTTAGACAAGTTTGTTTTTATACTATTTTTATTAATTGATGTATTCAGCTGCCCTGTGGATTTAACATAATCGTGATGTTTAATTTCAGTCTGTTATGCCATATTTCTTTAATTTGTTAAGTAAAGTTGTGTTAACTCTAATTTGAGTATATTGGATGTTTAGTTTGCATAAGTGCAATTGTTAAATTAGACTATGTCTCAGATTATTATTATTATTATTATCAGACTAGGTTTAGTCCTGGAAGCTCCCAAGGCCCGCTATTAAGCGTGTGCAGGGGCCAGCCAGGTGGAGGCACCGCCAAGTTTAAATTCCTTTAAAAGTAACGGGACTGCAGCAGGGGGGTGGATAGAGGATTCCCACCTATTCTACATCACACTGGGATACTCAGGATCTCCTTTGTTGTTAACAACCTTAGCGCCCTTGCACACAGCTGAGTGTTGCCGGCTCCCAAGTAACCCAGAAATAGAAGGGGGTTACATTTTGGAGGCACCGCTGGGATCCCTCTACCACCCCAAATTCTGCAGCAGGAAACCATTTATATCTATTTGTTTTAATTTTATTGAAGTTCTGACTGTTTTCCTGAACCTTATTGAATTTTAAAGGACCCTGTTGCATTAGTGAACTTGTAATCTGCCACATCATGGAGCATCATAAGTTAATGTCCTGGTGTAAAGAGGTAGGCGTGCCACCCAGGCGAGCCATTATACTGGGTAAGGTGCCCATTGACACTGAGGATGCTGTTATATATCAGGCATTGGGTAATGTAAAAATTTTTGGAAAGACTATAATTTATGGTCGCCATAGGGACTCTAACAACCAGACTGTCTCTGTATTGGTGAGAGTAGCTGCTGAATTGGACCCACAATGTGTACCCCCAGAAGTTGGTATTGTGGATGAAATTGGCCCCTGGCCTGTTTTTCTGCCTGGGACTGCCCCACAGGAGCAGGCTATGTCAGCTGGGACCCCTGATTTTATGACTAAATTGGATGCTTGGCTGCAACAAGAGGGAAAGTCATTGCAAGATGTGAGGGCCATTGTTATCCCAGCATCTACTCCCCCAGCTGCTACAAATGAGGGTCTCATAACTGTACTAGGACAACTACTGGAACGGTGTACTCGCCAACCCTATGAAGGAGTTGGGTATCGTAAGCTAAGATTCTTCTCTGGTATAAAACCTACCCCTGCTGGAGAAGATGATTTTGAATCTTGGATGGACCAAGCTACCCAGATGATGGAGGAATGGCAATGCCCGGATAATATCAAAAGGCAACGACTAGCTGAAAGTCTTAGGGGACCAGCTTCTGATGTCATCAGATCGTTACGGACAAGCAACCCCGCTGCTGGTGCTATGGAGTATCTACATGCTCTGGATGATATATATGGGACTACTGAGAGTGGGGAAGAGTTGTACCTGCGCTTTCGGTCCACATATCAAGAAGAAGGTGAAAAGCTTTCGCAATACATATGCCGTCTAGACAAGCTATTACATAGAGTACTGGTAAAGAAGGGGATACTTGATACCCGTGTGAATCAAGTGAGGATGCAGCAAGTACTGAAGGGTGCTTGTCCTGGCAATCTAATAGCCCTGAAGCTGCAGATTTCTAATTCACTCCAGAATCCTCCCTCCTTCTCCAGCCTGGTACGGGATGTCAGGGAAGAGGAGGATCGACTGGCAGGCCGGGAAACTGGTCGCATACCTGTGGCTTCTGTATGCACTCTTACCTCTGTTGCTCCTCATGATGAAATAGCTGACCTCAAGAAAGGTCTGCTGTGTCTTACTGAGCAAGTTAATCAGCTACTTCGGCTGAGTACTGGAGTGGAAAAGCCTGATAGATCCTCTCAATCTCAAAGGAGGGATGCCACTGTGAGAGACAGTAATTCAGTGGCTGATAATACCACCCATAGTTCAAGAGGCTCTGTTGAAACTAATAGAAGTGACATCTTCTGCTACAAGTGTGGGGAGGATGGTCACACTAAACGAGACTGTGAAGCTGAAGAGGATTTGCGGAAAGTCGCCCGCAAGCTCATCCAAGCCAGAAAAAAATTCGGGAAACTTCAAAGAAGCCCAGTAAAGGAGCGAAATGGTGCTTCAAGGAGAATATGCTCCACTAAGTGCTGCCCACAGGTTGCTAGTACCCAGGGGGATTTGCCCCAAGGACTGGTTGGTCCAGCTCCCATTGTTCCTGTTCAGGTAGAAGGCATTTATGCTCACGCCCTTCTGGACAGTGGTTCGCAGGTTACCATTCTATATAAGACATTTTACAACACTTACCTCCGCCATTTGCCCATCCAACCTTTAGATAACTTGGAAATATGGGGGTTGAGTAATGAAAAATACCCGTATAAGGGGTACTTGTCCATTCAGATTGAGTTCCTGCAGTCCATCATGGGAGTTCCCAAGAAGCTGGATACTTTAGTCCTAGTATGCCCAGACCCCTGTGTCAAGAATAAAGTTGCAATCGTGGTTGGAACCAACACCAGTCTGGTCCGGCGATTTTTCCAATTATGCAAGGAAACCGTGGGGGTACGGTGCATCAATACCTTGCCTATCCATCCTAACATCCGTGAGGCCTACAAATGTTTCCAAGGAGAATCTCCCTCAACTTCCGATGAGCATGCTAATAGGTATGGCAAGGTATGGTACACACAGAAAAAATCCATCCACATACCACCAGGTGGCATCTGTCCAGTAACTGGGATTCCTAAGTTTTCTGTTCGGCCTACTGATCAGTTATTGTTAGTGGATACACCGGAGGAAATGTCCTCTCCTGGAGGGTTTGTGGTCAGACCTGAAGTGCAAGCAGCTACAGTAGTGTCTGCTAGGAGGATCACGGTTACTGTTAGAAATGTATCTGCTCATGAAGTGACCCTTCGGCATGGGACAGTAATTGCCCAGTTGTTCCCAGTTGATGTAGTGCCTCAGATGCCTGTTGCAGCTGTCAAGAGCAACACTGATGATTTGACATCCAACTGTTTTGATTTTGGGGATTCCCCTATCCCTGAGGAATGGAAACAGCGACTTTGTAGAAAAATGTTAGAGCATGCTGATGTTTTCTCCCGACATGAGTGGGATGTGGGCCATGCAAAAAGTACTCAACATGAGATCCGTCTGACTGACTCTCGACCTTTTAGAGAACGATCTCGTCGTCTGGCCCCAGCCGATGTGGAGGATGTTCGGAGACACCTACATGACTTGATGGCTGCTGGAATAATTTCTGAGTTGCAAAGTCCATATGCCTCCCCAATTGTTGTGGTAAGGAAGAAGAATGGGTCTGTCCGAATGTGTGTTGATTATAGAACTCTAAATAAGCGCACAGTGCCAGACCAATATACAATGCCAAGGATTGACGATGTTCTTAACTGCTTACATGGAAGTAAATGGTTTACTGTATTAGATCTTCGCAGTGGATATTACCAAATATCTATGAACAAGATGGATAAAGAGAAAACTGCTTTTATCTGTCCACTTGGATTTTACCAATTTGAGAGGATGCCCCAAGGCATTTGTGGGGCTCCTGCTACCTTCCAAAGATTAATGGAGCGAACAGTTGGAGACATGAATCTCTTGGAGGTCCTTGTTTACTTGGATGATCTAATTGTTTTTGGGCGGACTCTTGAAGAGCATGAAGAGCGGTAGCTTAAAGTCCTTGGTCGCTTGAGAGAGGAAGGCTTAAAACTGTCCTTAGATAAGTGTAAGTTTTGCCGTCCTTCAGTTTCCTATGTGGGGCACATCGTGTCAGAGCAAGGTATTGCCACAGATCCATCAAAAATTGAGGCAGTCTCCACTTGGCCCAGACCGCAGAATATATCTGCCTTGTGTTCATTTTTGGGATTCTGTGGTTACTATAGGCGCTTTGTGAGGGGATACTCCAGTTTGATGAGACCATTGAATCAGCTGTTGCAGAGCTACCCTCCACCACCTTGCAGGAAGGGATCAAGATCTAAGCCTGAACCAACTGGTAAAACTTACTTCCATCCCTCTGAACCATTTGGAAAGCGATGGGATGATCAGTGCGAAGACGCCTTTCAGAAAATTAAGATGTGCCTTGCCAAAGTTCCTGTCTTGGCATTTGCTGATCCCCAAAAGCCTTATGTTTTGCATGTGGATGCCAGTATGGATGGCTTAGGAGGGGTGTTATATCAAGAACACCTTGAGGGGTTAAGGCCTGTTGCTTTCATCAGGCGAAGCTTGTCAAATACTGAGAAAAACTACCCTGCACACAAACTTGAATTTCTGGCTTTAAAATGGGCTATAGTAGACAAACTGCATGATTATCTGTATGGGGCAAGGTTTGAGGTTCGCACAGATAACAATCCCCTGACTTATATTTTAACATCAGCCAAACTGGATGCCACTGGTCACCGGTGGTTAGCGGCATTGTCCACCTACAACTTCGGCCTAAAGTACCGCCCAGGAAGCAAGAATTTGGATGCAGATGCATTGTCTAGGTGACGTCATAATGTTTCAGCACCTGAGGATGAATGGGAAGAGGTATCTGCACCTGGGGTTCGAGCTTTGTGTCAAGTTTCTACCGTTTGTGGAAAACTGACTAAAATACCACCTACCCGCCTTATTGACCTTTTAGGAGTGACTGCCCAAGCTATTCCGCAAGCTTACTGCAGTGTTGCTTCTTTAGACACCTCCCACCTTCCTCAATTGAATCGTTCTGAGCTTCAGGCCGCACAACAGGACGATCCCTGCATTGGAGAGGTTTGGTGGGCAGTTGATCAAGGGAACTCTGCTGCTGTGGATAAGAGCAGACACCTTGATATTCCCCTCGTAATGAAAGAATGGGATCGGCTTTCCTTGGAGAATGGACTCTTGTATAGAATCACTAACCAGCCTGAGCACCATATAAAAAAACAACTGATTTTACCTCAACAATATCACAAAGCTGTACTGGATTCTTTACATGATGACCATGGGCATCTTGGGTTTGATAAGACCTATGGGCTTGTACGAGACCGATTTTACTGGCCGCGAATGAAAACTGATGTTGAACAGTATTGTAAAACTTGTGCCAGGTGTATACAACGAAAGACTCTACCCACAAGAGCTGCTCCACTGTTTCATCTTCACAGTGAAGGCCCTATGGATTTGGTCTGTATGGACTTTCTCACAATTGAACCTGATAGTAGAAATACTTGCAATGTATTAGTTGTAACTGATCATTTCACAAGGTATGCACAGGCTTTCCCCACTAAGGATCAAAAAGCCACTACTGTTGCTAAAACTCTGTGGGAAAAGTACTTTGTGCATTATGGCCTGCCCAAGCGGATGCACTCTGATCAAGGATGGGACTTTGAGAGTCGACTAATTCAGGAACTTTTGACTACGCTAAATATAAAAAAATCAAGAACAACACCATATCATCCACAAGGAGACCCACAGCCTGAACGATTTAATCGGACCCTGCTTAATATGTTGGGAACTTTGAATACCAAACAGAAATCTAGATGGAGTCAGCATGTTAGCCATCTCGTGCATGCTTATAACTGTATCCAAAATGAGGCCACTGGGTATTCTCCGTATTTCCTAATGTTTGGACGAGAAGCCCGATTACCGGTAGACCTCTGTTTTGGGGTCTCAGTGGATGGGACCTCCCACCAATCTTACCTCCAGTATGTGGCTAATTTAAAAAGAAACTTGAGTGCTGCTTATCAACTTGCTCAGGCTGCATCCGATAAGATGAACCAGGGCAATAAAGGGCGTTATGATCAGAAGGTGCGATACTGTGATCTTCAACCAGGTGATCGTGTTCTTATCAAGAACCTTGGGCTCCCCGGAAAACATAAACTTGCAAACTGTTGGAATTCACAGCCCTACATTGTGGAGAATCAGCTGTCTGGGCTACCTGTCTACCAACTAAAGCCTGAACAGAAGAGCGGCCCATTAAAGACTTTACATCGGAACCATTTACTTCCTTTGGGGCAACATGTCAGAATGGATGCTTCATCAGATATTGAGCCTACCCCTGTGCCCAAATCATCCTGCCAAAGGAGAGCCCTGACTTCCGAAAGTTCTCCCTCCAACTCCGTAGGTGGTGCTAATCCTGTGTTAGATCCTGCCACCTTAATGGATATATTTGATTCCCCATCAGAGACTGAGTCTGAGGAGGTCCAGCCTGACTATATATCTATGTATCATGGACCCTCCGATATGTCTACTGGTCGGTTGTACCTTCACTTGAGCCAGCTCAACCTGAAAGTGCAACCAAAATACCCTCTTTAAACCCGAAGCTCTTCCATTTTTTCCTGTGGGAGAAGTTCTTAGGGAAGGTGCCAAAATCTGCAGTGATCCTACTGGGTCTTCTAGCATAGGGAGAGACATTGTTATAGACGTTGCTCCTTCTGCAATGGGTAATTCTGAGAGGAACTCTGAGTCTGAAGGAGTTTTATTAACACCTCCTGTAGAGGAGGAAGAGGGGATTGCACTGTCCTTAAGGCGATCCCAGAGAGAAATCAGGCCTCCGCAGCGACTGACATATGATGTCGCTGGAGTCGGCAGTGAGGTGTCTATCCCCACAGTACATCGTGGGGTGGTTGCACAGAAAGATTCTATAACACCTGTAAAGTCCAAACCAGGATGTGTATCCTCTAAGGATGGGCTCAAGTGTTCATGGTGGTGCGCCCCTCAGGCTAGATGCTTAAATTGTGCCTATTCTAGTGGGCCTGTACTTTACCCTGCATGGAATGTTATCCCATGTTGCAGTGGGAGTTAAGAATGTATGTATTGTGTTCTAAATTAATATGTTTTCTTCTTTGTTCTGATTCCTTAATGGGGACATTAAGGATTTTCCTGGTGGGGGGAGAATGTAGGCACCCTGTACTTCAGGGGCCTTGGAACTTGATTGGGAGTTTACAGTTGGGAAGAGCCTGGGAGACTACAACTCCCATGATGCCTTGGGGAAGAGGGGAGAGACTCTTCCCCTTCCAGAGAGACAGGGAATAGCATGTGGGGGACTCCATTTTGGTGCTAGGGTGGAGTGCAGCTGAGGCTGGAAACTGCTGGCTGCCTGCTGCTGGCTCCTGCCTGCTGCTGGAGTCCCAAAGCTGCTACTGCTGGTGCTGCCGGGGTCCCAAAGCTGCTGCAGAGAGCCTGCTGGAGCCTGCTCGACCAGGGAGCTTTGGAGGTTGGTGGCATTGCCCAAGCCAGGGCAGGGACTGAGCCTAGAGCTGCCTGAGGTGGGCCTGCAATGGAGGTAGTGTGAGTGCCCCCCACCGTTGTTTGGGGCAGGGCGTGTAAGGAAAGGGGCACTGCAGAGAGACTTTCACTGGGCCTGAGAAGAGGCAGGGAGAGAGTCCCTTCCAGCAGGGCCAGGACTGCAGACGTTTGGTTGGGCCAGCTCCAGACCTCCAGCCTGACAACTGGGCTGAACTGGTGCACTGGACCCACATAGTGCTGTCTGCTGCAGATCTTCAAGCGCGCCCACGCAAGCAAGGGGTCAGGGCTCTGAACTCTTGGGGAGTGTACACTCTGCAGGTGGGGTAACCAGTGGCAGTGTCAATGCAAGTTTAGACAAGTTTCATTTGTTTTTATACTATTTTTATTAATTGATGTATTCAGCTGCCCTGTGGATTTAACATAATCGTGATGTTTAATTTCAGTCTGTTATGCCATATTCCTTTAATTTGTTAAGTAAAGTTGTGTTAACTCTAATTTGAGTATATTGGATGTTTAGTTTGCATAAGTGCAATTGTTGTTAGACCTGTCTCAGATTATTATTATTATCAGACTAGGTTTAGTCCTGGAAGCTCCCAAGGCCCGCATAGCGTGTGCAGGGGCCAGCCATGTGGAGGCACCGCCAAGTTTAAATTCCTTTAAAAGTAAAGGGACTGCAGCAGGGGGGTGGATAGAGGATTCCCACCTATTCTACATCACCACTGGGATACTCAGGATCTCCTTTGTTGTTAACAACCTTAGCGCCCTTGCACACCAGTGAGTGTTGCCGGCTCCCAAGTAACCCAGAAATAGAAGGAGGTTACACTTGCATCCCCCACACACCCCTGCACATTCTCTGGTTCACACACGCCTTTTTTCCTCCTTGCAATTACCTGAGCTACTTTCCCCTCTGCACACACACACCCCACACCACTTTCCCCTCTCTTCTGCACCTCCTACATTCCCCTGTGAGCATGTCCACACACTCCTCCCTTCCCCTCCCTCCTGCCCTCTCTCAAGTAGAACCAAGATGTTGGGTCTTTAAAAATAATCTTTTAGACTTAATGGTAATTTTTTCCTATTCTTTTTCATACCAGAAAGTTCATCTTTCAGCAGAGACCAGGGGTAAGTCTCACTAGAGATGTAGGTGGGAGCCTGATTAGTCACTTAGACAGGTGAAAATTTTAATCTAAGTGCATAAAAGCTTCCCCTGAAGATATACTCACAGAAAATTGTTCTCTTTCAATGTGGGCACTGCCTCCAATGGTTCCCAAAGAGAGTAAAGCCAAATTGCCTGCATGTAAGAGGATGACCCATTTTGCTGTCAGAAGGTGGAGAGTGCAAGGTGCAGGAGAAGAGTGCAGGAGGTGCAGGATCCCTGGGAGGCTAATATGAGCTGCCTGTATTTTACAGAAACCTTACTGAGAGTGCAGGAACAAACCATCCCGGTGTGCAGAAAGAGTAGGAAATATGGCAAGCAACCAGCTTAGCTTAACAGAGAACTTCAGTGAGCTAAAACACGAAATGGAAGTTTACAGGAAGTGTAAACTTGGACAGATTGCCAGGAAGGAGTATAAAAATACTGCTCGAGCATGCAGGGGTGAAATCAGGAAGGCCAAAGCACAACTGGAGTTGCAGCTAGCAAGAGACGTGAAGGGTAACAAGAAGGGTTTCTACAGATATTTTAGAAACAAGAAGAAGGTCATGGAAAGTGTGGGCCTCTTACAGAATGGGGGAGGCAACCTAGTGACGGAGGATGTGGAGAAAGCTGAAATACTCAATGCTTTTTTTGCCTCTGTCTTCACAGACAAGGTCAGCTCCCAGACTACTGCACTGGGCAGCACAGTATGGGAAAGTGGTGAGCAGCCCTCAGTGCTGAAAGAACAGGTTCAGGACTATTTAGAAAGGCTGGACATGCACAAGTCCATTGGGTCGGATGCAGTGCATTCAAAGTTGCTGAGGCAGTTGGTATGAAGGGAAAAGAAGATGGGGTCTCTGTTTCTGCTGAGAACTGATCAATAGAAATGGCTGCAAAAGCCTGAGATTGAAAGTGCCTTTCTAGCAGATGTTTAAATCTTAGAATGTTAAGCGTTAACAAGATAGTTATGGAACCTGGGCGCCAGCAGGGATGGAATGCAGAGAAAGACCTTGTAACTTGGATAAGGAAAAACAAGGTTACTTACCAGTAACTGTTGTTCTTCGAGATGTGTTGCTCATATCCATTCCAATATAGGTGAGTGTGCGCCCCATGCACGAGTCTGCGGAAGCTTTTTTCCCTAGCAACCCCGGCGGTCGGCCCCGGTGCCCCCTGGAGTGGCGCGCGTATAGCGCAGTACATAGGGCGCTGCCGACCACGCGGGCCCTCAGTCCCTTCTTTCTGCCGACTCAGACAGCAGGGACGGAGGGTGGGGGTGGAATGGATATGAGCAACACATCTCGAAGAACAACAGTTACTGGTAAGTAACCTTGTTTTCTCTCTTCCAGTGATTGCTCATATGCATTCCACTATAGGTGATTAAATAGCCATACCTTTGGTGGTGGGAAGGAATCACTGGCGAGAGACCCTTCTCAGTACGGCTCTGCCGACGGCTGCGTCCTCTCTTGCCTGCTGCACGATGGCGTAGTGAGAGGTGAAAGTGTGGACCGATGACCAGGTTGCTGCCCTGCAGATATCCTGGAGGGGCACTCGTTCCAGGAAGGCCACAGAGGAGGCCTGCGCTCTGGTTGAGTGCACCGTTACCGGTCCCGGGAGAGGCACCTTCGTCCTCTCATAACAGGTGTGGATGCAGGCGGTGATCCAGGTGGAGATGCGCTGGGTGGAGACAGGTGAGCCTTTCATGCGGTCCGCGACTGCAACAAACAGTTGCGTGGACTTCTGGAACGGCTTGGTCCGGTCTATGTAGAAAGCCAAGGCTCGCCTGACGTCCAGCGAGTGCCATCTCCACTCCTCCTCCGAACCGTGCGGTTTAGGAAAAAACACGGGGAGGAAGATATCCTGGTTATAATGAAACTGGGACACCACCTTAGGCAAGAAGGCCGGGTGGGGTCTCAGTCGTACTTTGTCCGTATAAAACACTGTGTAAGGGGGCTCTGAGGTCAAGGCTCTTAACTCAGAGACCCTCCTAGCCGATGTAATGGCTACGAGGAAGGCCACCTTCCAGGAGAGGACTAGCAGTGGGCATGTAGCCATAGGCTCAAAGGGGGGACCTATGAGCATAGTAAGGACCAGGTTTAAGTCCCAGAGAGGCAACGGTTCGCGGACCTGTGGGAACAGCCTCTCTATCCCTTTGAGGAACCTGATGGACATTGGGTGAGAGAAGATAGACCTCCCTTCCACGGGCAATGGAAGGCCGAAATGGCCGCCAGGTGTACCCTCAGAGAGGCCAGGGCTAGGCCCTGCGTCTTTAGGTGTAGCAAATACTCCAGAATGGCTTGTATGGTAGAGGCCAGCGGCAGGATACCCCATGACTGCGCCCAGCAACTGAAACGTTTCCACTTTGCCCGGTATACAACCTGAGTGGAAGGCTTTCTGCTTCCCAAGAGAATGCGCTGGCCCTGCTCCGAACAAGCTCTTTCCCCCTCTGCTAACCACGGAGCCTCCATGCAGTCAGGTGGAGGGAGTCCAGGTCCGGGTGGAGTAGGCGACCCTAGTCCTGAGAGAGGAGATCGTAGCACCTCGGGAGCGGGAGCGGTGTGGCGATGGATAGGTCGAGCAGCATACTGTACCAGTGCTGTCTCGGCCATGCTGGTGCGATCAGGATAATGTCCGCTCTGTCCCTCTTGATTTTCAAGAGAACCTTGGGAAGCAGTGGAACCGGGGGAAAAGCATACAGTAGTGGTCCCGCCCAGTGTATCAGGAATGCGTCTGAAATGGAGCCCTGCTCGCGCCCGCGCAGTGAGCAGAACATCGGGCATTTCTTGTTCTGTAAAGTGGCAAACAGGTCCAGATGGGGAACACCCCACTTGCGGAAGAGAAACTCTGTGACCTCCCCATGAAGTGACCATTCGTGGCGGGGTAAGAGCGACCTGCTGAGGTGATCCGCCTTGTCGTTCCTCACCCCTGGGAGGTAAGAGGCAACCAAATGAAAATCGTACCGCACATCTAGGTCCCATAGTTGAAGCGCCTGTCATGTGGGCTGGCTTGAGAGGGGGGGCAGTTAGTATATTGTGTGACATCAGCATGGCAGAATCATAATAATCCATGTGGGATAGGCCATGTCAGGTACTGTTAGGAAGGTTATGATATGCTAAGTAAGAGAATATTACTTATTTCCATGTTTAATATGTGAAAGGGAAGTTATAGATGTATTTGAGATGTCTGTGTTTCAATTGTGCTGCCTGGGCAACACCCCAGATAGGAAGGCTGCAGAACAATGGCCAGCGTAATGGCCCATTAAGGCCTTCCCAGGTGCAAGGGGCCCAGAGAAAGAAGCCAGCATCACCACTGAGTCACCAGAACCTGCTTACGTGACTGGACCCCAGGCACACCTGAAGAGTCACCAGGATTGGCCCATGTGACTCTGAACTCCATTTTAGCTCCAGCAAAGTTCACAGGCCACATGGCGAAAAGACAGAGGGTATATAAGATCAAGCCAGAGAAACCATTTTGTCTTTGCTCCTGTCCAGTCTGCAGACACACACCTATCTCTGGACCAATTCATCTTGCAACTGAACCGAAGGACTTAGACCCATCCAGGTACTGGATGTGAACCAGAGGAAACTACACAAGCCTGCAAATCCACATTTCTTCCAGAAACCTGAAGTATATGGACTTTTAATCATTTGTATATCTGTGATTTACTTTAACCCTTTAACATTTCTCTCATGGTTTATTTCTTTCTTTTTACAATAAACCTTTAGTTTAGATACTAAAGGATTGGCTGCCAGCGTGGTATTTTAGGTAAGATCCAAACTTATATTGAACTGGTGCTGTGGCTGACCCCTTGGGGTCAGAGGGAACCTTTTTAGTAAAGAGCAGAGAGTTTAAGTAACTGGTCTCTTTGCTGGACCTGGTGCCAATTTGGGAGCCTGGAGCTGAAATGCAGTGAAGGGGGCTGTGGGCATTCGTGGACTGGCTTCAGATATCCAGTGTGGGGTAATCAGAAGCAGTTCGTGGCTGGTTGGGAAGCCGGGCTTCAGTGTCACCCACCAGCGTGGGGAGAATCTGCTCTCCTTTTGCAGCCTGCCCTGACCTTGGCATTATCAGGTGGCTATCCTGGGCACGGGTCGTATCACAGCGCCTCCTGGCACAAGGCCGAGGAGCGTGCTCCCCCTTGTCTGTTGATGTAAAACATCGCTGCAGTGTTGTCTGTGAGGACTTGCACCGCCCTGCCCCTCAGGAAGCGGAGAAAAGCCCTGCAGGCTAGGAGGACTGCACAGAGCTCTCGAATATTTATGTGGAGGTTTCTCTCCTGTGGCAACCATCGGCCTTGTGTACTGAGGTCGCAGGTCATGTGGGCCCCCCAACCAACATCGGAAGCGTCTGTAATCAGTGTTACAGAGGGGACAAGGTCTGCAAAGGGGACGCCGGTCATTATCTGTCTCGGGTCCGTCCACCAGTTCAGGGATGCTAGGACCTGAGGCAGAATAGTGACTACTCTGCTCAGCGAATGTCTGGCTGGGGCATAAACTGAGGCTAACCACCCCTGAAGGGGCCTGAGTCTGAGGCGAGCCAGCCTCACCACATATGTACATGCCGCCATGTGCCCCAACAGTTGGAGGCAGTGGCTGGCTGTCGTCATGGGGGACCTCTGTAACTGGGAAATGATGGCAGTCATGGTTTGGAACCGGGGTAGTGGGAGGAAGGTTCTGGCCTGTACTGCATCTAGGGTGGCCCCGATGAATTCTATGCGCTGCACAGGGGTCAGCGTGGACTTCTGCTCGTTGATGAGCAGACCCAACCTGTTGCATGTTGCGCACGTTAGGGCTAAGCTGTTTGTCACATGATCCCTGGACCGTCCCCGAAGCAACCAATCGTCCAAGTAGGGGAAGATTTGAACCCCTCTGCATTGCAGGTAGGCTGCTACCACCGCTATGCACTTTGTGAACACCCTGGGCGCTGAGGAAAGGCCAAAGGGGAGGGCCGAAAACTGGTAGTGGCCACCAGCTACCGTAAAGCGGAGGAAACGTCTGTGGCCCGGGAGGATAGAAACATGAAAATATGCGTCCTTTAAATCGAGGGCAGCATACCAATCCCCTGGATCTAGTGTGGGAATAATGGAGGCTAGGGAGACCATGTGAAACTTGAGCCGTCTGATGAACTTGTTTAGATGGCGAAGGTACAGAATAGGCCGGAGGCCTCCCTTTGCCTTGGGAATAAGGAAATAGCGGGAATAAAACTCCCTGCCCCTTTCTGTAAGGGGGACTTCCTCTACTGCCCCTAGGCGGAGCAGGGAGCGAACCTCCTGGAGAAGGAGTTGCTCATGAGAGGGGTCCCTGAAGAGGATGGGGTAGGGGGGAAATCTGGCAGGAAGGCCGAAAGTTGCAAGGCGTAACCTCTCCACACCACATTTAGCACCCAGCGGTCTGAGGTTATGCCCTGCCACTCTTGGAGGAATGGCCGCAGCCTGTCTCTGAAGGGCAGGGTGTGATCCAGGTCAGCTATGAGAGCCGTGGGAATGGGGGAGGTGCCACCCTCGAGTGTCCCATCAAAAGGGGCGCTTATTGTTTTTCCGCTACCCTGGTTGAGAGCCCTTGGCAGGGCCTGGGCGGTCCCGGCGGTTGGGCTGTCTAAACCGCTCACGACCTCTCCTAGGTTGAAGTGGTCTAGGGGTTAGTCTGGGAGAGGGTTGCTGTTGCATCTGAGGCTGCTGTCTGCCCTGGTGTCTTGTGGCTTGAGGCACGTACAGGCCCAAGGACCTCAGTGTGGCTCTTGAGTCCTTCAAAGCGTGTAGCTTGTCATCCGTTTTATCCAAAAACAGGCCTGTGCCCTCAAAGGGCAGGTCTTGTATTGCCTGCTGAACCTCGGACGAAAGGCCTGAGTACTGTAGCCAGGATGATCGACGCATGACTACGCCTGACACCATTGCTCTTCCCGCTTCATCTGTTGCGTCACTGGCGGATTGTAACATAGCACCACCCACCGTTGTCCCCTCTTGGAGCAGGGTGTTAAAATCCACCGCGAGGTCTTGGGGCAGGGCCTGTGCAAACTTCTGGAGTGACGACCAGAGATTTAGGTTATATCGCCCCAGGAGGGCCTGATTGTTGGCTATGCGAAGTTGTAGTGCGGCAGTTGAGTAGACCATCCTCCCAAAAAGGTCTAATTTTTTATTCTCCTTGTTCTTGGGAGTGTTTTATTGGGCACCCTGTCTTTCCCGCTGGTTAAAAGCGTCCACTACCAGTGTGCCCGGGGCTGGGTGGTTATAGAGGTACTCAAAGCCCTGCTGTGGGACGTAGTACTTCCGCTCCGCCATCTTTGATGTGGGGGCTACCGAGGCTGGGGTCTCCCAAATAGGTCTGACCAGCTTCAATACCCAGTCATGAATGGGAAGTGCCACCCTAGATGGGCCTGCTGAGGCCGGTATGCCGAAGATAGGGTCCTCCTCCTCAGAGAGCTCTTTGAGGTCGATCTTTAGGTTCTCCGCTAGCCTTTTTAAGAGCTCTTGGCGTGTCTTAAAATCGGGGAGCGGAGTCCTCTGGTCCCTGGATGTCATGTCAGGGGGAGAGGAGGAGGAGGACTGTGGCAGGGGACCCGCGGAAGGCCCTTCCATAGGGTCCGACTCTTCGTCGGAAGAGTGGTCATTGTCCTGTATACTCTTAGGTGGGGGAGGAGGTTGGGTCCTCAATGAGGGTAGAGGCCCTGTTCCCTGGGCTGTTTGTGGTGGCCAGGGTCCCCAGTAGGGCCATTGCCATGGTCCTTGCCCCCAAGTTGGTACCGGGCCGGTACCAGGTATGAGATAGCCCCTGTGTGAGCCAGGCTTAGGGAGCGTCGGCTCGTCTTACGCCGCCCTTTCTGAAGGGATGGGATGCACGAGAGTGGTGAGCGGTCCCTGTGGCACTTGCTGGGCTTGCAGGGAGGAGAGTAGCTGGAGAAAGATGAAGACCTCCGACGTTCCTCGGTTTTACGGCGACATTTGCCCGCGTGAGCTCTAGGACTGCGAGAGCTATGTCCCCTATCCGAGCTATGGCGTGGTACCGGAGGGATCCCCAGTGCTGAGGACTCTGGTGCCGAGGCCTGTACGGGGCTACGCAAATGGGTTCTCAAGATGTGGTGGTACCAATGATGCTGTATCGGGCTAAGTGTCTGAGACCTCGAGAAACGTTGGCGGTGATGCCCATCTGGGGATTGAGAACGCCGACGTGGTGCCGTGGCATCTCTCAGTACCGAATGGCGCATCGGGGAGCGCGACAGTGACTTTGGCTTATACCGGTACCGAGAACTGTCCCTGGGTGCCGGAGACTGGGGCCGCCGATGTGGTGCGGGCGGTGCCGTCGATGCCGACGATTGTGCCGCACTACGTGTTCGGGACCGTGAATGGTGGTACCGGTCCCTCTCCCTCGATACCGAGGGGCGCCTCGTTGGGCTCGGTGCCCAGGATCGAGGTCTAGTCTGGCGGCTAGGTTTGTCACGCCGCCCTGGATGACTGGCGCTGCTGAGTGAGCAGGAGTGATGACCTTCTCCCTGCGCCGGTATTAGGCTCTCAGCCGGGGATCTAGACCGGTGCCATGCTTGCAGTTGGGTCACCGGGATCCGCACCGGACTGTGCTCTGAAGATCCAGAGCGTTGATCTCGTCGGCACCGTGTCTCTCGGCACCGATGATCGTGGTCAGTGCCAGGTGCCCGAAGATGAACGAGAACGGTACTGTGCGGAGCTAGAGTGGCTGCCCCGGGAACCTCCGGACCGCCCCTGGTGCCGCGGTGTGGAGGGGCTCAACGACTCGTGGTCGGAGCTGGGGGGGGGTTCTCGTTTTCCCCCTCCCCGACTGCCTGGGGGGAGACACCGAATCCCGTCTCCTCTGCCCACCGGGGTAGCCCAGCACGGGCTTACCCCGAGACGCGGTCCCTGAATCCCTCGGCCGAGGGAGGGACGGAGGCGTAGGCAAGGCCATGAGGGCTCTTGCCGCTGCAAACGCCTCTGGCGTTAACGGCCCCTGCAGGGACTCTCCTCCACCCCCCGGGGTCAGGGGAGGCTCCCTGCAAGGAGATGTCAGTGCCGGAGTGATCTCGACGGCACGTGGCTGGGGCATCTCCTGTATCACCCCCTGCTGTACCGGTCGCAGGGGGGAGTCCATGGTTGCGGCCACTGGCTGTTTTTTCTTTTTCGGTACCGTCTTCTGCGCTGCGCACTGACGAGATGCTCAGTGCCATTGGTGACCTGGAGGGCTCGGAGTTAGGGCGTAGTACCGATTCCATCAGCATCGCCCGGAGGTGGGCATCTCTGTCTTTTTGCATTCGGGGCTTGAACGATTTACAAATGCTGCATTTGTCTTTGCGATGCTGCTCCCCGAGGCATCTGAGGCAGCAATCATGCGGGTCACTCACTGAGAAGACTTTGGAGCAAGCCGCGAAGTTCTTGAACCCCGTGGAGCCCGGCATGGTTTTCCAGTAAAGCCCTTAGGGCTAACTATTTACACTATACTACTCTACACTATACTAATCTACTAACTATTTTAACTATTAAACGAATAAACAACTAAACTACTTAAAGTCCCGAGGTTGCTACTTGCGACGAAGCAAGGGGCAAGCGTTCCACTGACCGTCACTGGCGGAAAGAAGGAACTGAGGGCCCGTGTGGTCGGCAGCACCCTATATGCCGCGCGCGCCACTCCAGGGGGCGCTGGAGCCAACCCGCCGGGGTTGCTAGGGCAAAAAAGCTTCCACAGACTCGTGCACGGGGCGCACACTCACCTATAGTGGAATGCATATGAGCAATCACTCCAAGAGAGAAGTTGAAAATTCCGAGCTAAGAAAATTCCTAGATAAGTAGTTTTTTTAGTATGTATGGCCATGGAAATTGTGACGTAAAAAGACTTGTTTGTATCAGCCTATAAAAGCTTTTAAAATTTTATGTTAAGACTCGCCCCCTGCATAAAGGAACCACCTTCTTTACATAAAGAATAAACTTTGACTTTGCTAATCTGTTGTTTGTCTTATTCTGGATTATACACTGGGTAATGGACTTGTAAGTAAGGACCCCTAAGTTTGGGTTCTTCCACATGGCTGATGTGATTTCAGAGCCATTGGCTATTATCTTTGAAAACTTGTGGCAATTTGGGGAGGTCCCAGATGATTGGCAAAAGGCAAATATAGTGCCCATCTTCAAAAAAGGGAAGGAGGAGGATCAGGGGAACTACACACCAGTCACCCTAACCTCAGTCCCTGGAAAAATCATGGAGCAGGTCTTCAAAGAATCCACCTTGAGGCACTTCGAAGAGAGGAAGGTGATCAGGAACAGTCAGCATGGATTCACCAAGGGTAAGTCATGCCTGACGAACCTGATTGCCTTCTATGAAGAGGTGACTGGCTCTGTGGATGTGGGGAAAGCGGTGGACGTGATATACCTTGACTTTAGCAAAGCTTTTGATATGGTCTCTCACAGTATTCTTATCAACAAGTTACAAAAGTATGGGTTGCGTGAATGGACTATAAGGTGGACAGAAGCTGACTAGCTCATCAGGTTCAACAGGTAGTGATCAACAAACAGCTCGATGTCTAGTTGGCAGCTGGTAACAAGTGGAGTGCCCCAAGAGTAGTCTGTGGGGCTGGTCTTGTTCAACATCTCCATTAATGATCTAGATAATGAGGTGGATTACACCCTCAGCAAATTTGCAGATGACACTAAGCTAGGGGGAGTGGGAGATACACTAGGGGGCAGGGATAGGATACAGAGTGACCTAGAAAAATTGGAGGATTTGGCCAAAAGAAATCTGAGGTTCAACAAGGACAAGTGCAGAGTCCTGCACTTAGGATGGAAGAATCCCATGCACAGCTACAGACTGGGGACCGATGAGCTAGGCAGCACTTCTGTAACCTGAGGATTACTGTGGACAAGAAGCTGGATATGAATCAACAATTTGCCCTTATTGCCAAGTAGGTTAATGTCATGTTGGGCTGCATTAGTAGGAGCTTTGCCAGCAGATCACGAGAAGTGATCATTCCCCTCTATTCAGCATTGGTGAGGCCGCATTTGGAGTATTGTCCAGTTTTGGGCCCCCCACTACAAAAAGGATGTGGACAAGTTGGAAAGGGTCCACCGGAGGGCAATGAAAATGATTAGGGGTGTAGGGTACATGACTTATGAGGAGAGGCTGAGGGAACTAGACTTATTTAGTCTGCCAAAGACAAGAATCGGGGAGGGATTTGATAGTGGCCTTCAACTACGTGAAGGGAGGTTCCAGGGAGGATGGAGCTAGGCTGTTCTCAGTACTGGCAGATGACAGAAATAGGAGCAATGGTCTCAAGTTGCAGTGGGGGAGGTCTAGGTTGGATATTAGGAAAAAGTTTTTCCCTAGGAGGGTGGTGAAGCACTGGAATGGGGTACCTAGGGAGGTGGTGGAATCTCCATCCTTAGAGGTTTTTAAGGCCTGTTTTGACAAAGCCCTGGCTAGGATGATTTAGTTGGGTTGGTCCTGCTTTGAGCAGGGCGTTGGACTAGATACCTCCTGAGTCCCTTCCAATCCTAAACTTCTATGATTCTAATGGAGATAGTGGCCTTTTTTGTTGTGCTTTCAGTCCCATTTGAGAGCAATAGGAGATGGCAGCCATTCTGAAAGAGAGCAGTTTTTCATGGAATTTTCTACAAAGTAACGTCATTTGGCAGCTGCTGCTGAAGAGGTAGTATTCAGTTATAAAGAATAATGGAAAAAATGATCATAGGCTTAAAAAATTCTTCGAATAGCCTACACACAAGACTGCAGTGAGTGTTAACTAAATTACAAGTTTGTAGAATGTTATTTCATTACTGAGATCATTAGGAACATAAAAATTTTACAAGGGCGCTAAATTTTCTAAGAGACCCACTTTAAATGAACTTTAACTCAAAACTATTAACAGATTTTCTTGTAAATTCTCAGCAAGTTGAATCTGTGCCCCCCAGAATAGTTGCTGTAATTTTGGGGAAGAGTCATAGAATCATAGAATATTAGAGTTGGAAGGGACCTCAGGAGGTATCTAGTCCAACCCCCTGCTCAAAGCAGGACTAACCTCAG
Organism: Emydura subglobosa; assembly: GCA_007922225.1. NCBI lineage: Eukaryota > Metazoa > Chordata > Testudines > Chelidae > Emydura > Emydura subglobosa. The sequence goes on from VOCO01038061.1 coordinate 111,301, forward strand.
CTATATCATCCCAGCCAGGGCTTTGTCAAGCCTCA